>JAQBSW010002797.1:0-95438 GCA_029291075.1 Eudiplozoon nipponicum
GTGTGCGTTCTGTCGGCTGTCAGTATCTACTCATCTTGTTGCGGGATACCGGAGAGACGAGCCAATTGAGTGCAGGACCTGCAGGACACCATCCACAACACGATCACAGCTCAACCACGGGAGCAACAAATCAACCAGAGTCCACCCAAGGCTCTAGGACATCTTCAACGCTGAAGACTTCAAGAGAACGCATTACCCGGCCCTCTTAAGGGCCCCCATATCAGTAACTAATCTCTATTCAGAGCACCTTAACCGAGTTTGTAACGTCGTACGGCATTTACTTGAAGCCGGGGCGTTTACAAATTTTTCGCCAGAGGAAATTGTCTCTGCCTTTCAAAAAAGAGCGTAAAGCGCTAGTTTTAATTAATTTTTTTAGGCGAAACTCAAAAACAAAACTTTGGTTTGCACATAAAAATTTCAGGCAATGCCCGTCTTAGATGTCGTAATGGATATGCTTCGATATTATTAAGCTAATGATTCTAGAAATTGTTGAAAATATTATTGGAATCTCGCGCAAATATGCGCCTCATAATGCTTTTCATATTCATCCTAAATGCAAAAATACAAATAAGTTAGCAATTTATAGACAGTTGTGAATTTAAAATCATCACCGGCAGAAGGATTCTATACGTTCTGTTTTCGTGTATTGGAGATGGTGCACATAAATTTTTGAATATTTTCTTTTACCTTACTAATTCACGTTTCAATTTTTTTTGAATATATACAAATACTTATATTGTGAATACAATAGAAGTAATGTGAAACTGACGTGCATTGTATCTGAATAATACAATTTTATCTTTAATGTAATTGTGTTGAATAGAGTGGTTTCCAAATAATCAATTTTAAGTTCACCCTGAATTATGTGCAGTCGTGTGGATTGATAGTGATAGTTTAATTATAAACTGTCCTTCAAAGTTGATAAAAGTCTAGAATTTAGCTTTTTTTCAATACAGTAGGCGTTTTCCATGCCCAGCGTTTGTCAGTATTGATTTGGTTATTGTTTTGTGTGTGTGCATATTGTGGGGTAAAATAATTTTTTCTGTATATACTCTATTTGTTTTTATTTTATGAACTTCTGCAAATTGTGATACGGCCTGATTTGATTTTCTCGGGGTGTTTACTTTGAGGTTGATGATAAACGAGACTGTCTCACTGATTCACGTTTTGGCTAACCTGGCTG
This sequence comes from Eudiplozoon nipponicum, assembly GCA_029291075.1. Taxonomy (NCBI): domain Eukaryota; kingdom Metazoa; phylum Platyhelminthes; class Monogenea; order Mazocraeidea; family Diplozoidae; genus Eudiplozoon; species Eudiplozoon nipponicum. The sequence continues at coordinate 1,184 of JAQBSW010002797.1, forward strand.
AATTGTTCGTTGTTATTTCCATTTATATTGTTGACATTTAGTCTCCATTCCTTATTTAATGTTAATTAACATTCTTTAGAATTATGTAAAAAATACATCATCATGCAACGTGCGACATAAATAAACTTAGCATTAAAGAATTTACAATTCTATTTAGCGTTAGTGAAATTTTTGATAATCTGAAATTCGTACACGCCTGATAACCAATGCTTCCGATTTCAGCTTTTTTAGAACAAAACATTTTATATGGATCAAATGGTGCTTTTTGAAAAAAATACCGCGGTGATTGCTTAATTTTATAAACTATGTACATGTGGCGTATGGTAAAAAAAGATTATTTTCAAGACTGCAAGGAAATTGTGCAGCCGAAAATTCCGGTTAAGTACGATATACGCGAGACTGGTAGATTTAACAGCTGTATATTCGATTTTACATAGATAGTACATGAATTTCGGTTTGATATTTGTTAGTTAGCAATTGTCGATTCAGCGAATGACGTGTAAACATTTTAAGTAAACTATTGTACCACATGCTGAATGATTCATAATCAGTTGATTATTTTCTATTGAAATACAATATCTAGCGTAAAGACAAATACAAGTTAGAAAAATAAAGAATTAGAAACAACAAGGCAGTTAATTAGTGATGTTTTCATCGATGATTGCACGCATACAAGTTGATGTAACTTTCCAAATGCGTAATTGCTTTCTTCTTTATTGTTTCTAATTCTACTAATAACGAAGCTCTTCAGACATATAGGTATAGAAAGCTATTATTATAATATCTTCAGCTATGAGCTGTTCTAAATTGCAAAATATATTTCAGATTATTCAACATTTTATTGAACTTTTAGGTTTCGGATAGACTGCTGTTGTAGTAGATGCCTGGCCTGATAAAACGTTTCCTTTATTCGTATCGCTCTTGCATTTCGGACATCCGTTTTATAGACGTTTCAAAACGAATGCCTGTCCTTCAAAAAACACTTAGAGAGTAAAACATCCTCTGCCACAATAGCGACTTAACATGTGGTACAGTTATTAGATTCAGTACGTCCATTCTATATGAAGGAAGAAATGCGGCATAAATATTTGCGCAGTTAAAGAATTATAATTAACAGCAGATATACGTTTTCTTCAAATTTTTAAATTTTACTAATTGTTAAACATATGAACTCACATTTCGATTGGTAGCAGAATTATAAACTAATAGGAGAACCGAGTTAAATTTTTCGACCAAAAATGAACAAAACTTTCGTCGAAGAAATAGTTTGACACATAAGAACTGCTCATTTCATGCAGGGCTAGCCTGTAGCTGGAAAATGAAAACTGTAAAAATGAAGGATCAACAAATACAACTGAGAATTTCCTGTGGGTCTCAGAACGAAATTAATGCTTCTTTAATTGGCGGGGAGTATCATAATCGCCTATCTCGGAATTTGTCCTAGTCTTATATTGAAATCCATTCTCTGAATCTACAAGAGAAATAAATATTTGTATTGATTGAATAAGAAGAATATATCGTTTCAATGCCTGCATAATTTACGTATCGATAACTGTGTATAGCCTGCAATGCGTGAAGTAAAATTTATCGGAAAATCTACCATATAATATATTTCATCTATTTGTTTAATTCATAATTCATTTAAGAAATCAACAATTTAACGAAACCCGTATTTGACAATTTAATCGATATGAACTTGTAGTTCAATTAAATATCGCTTATCGACAGAAGTCATTATTTAAGAGACGAATTACTTTACGATTTGTAAATTAAATATAACGTGTTTTTTGTGTTACTAACTACATAATTTGCTTTAGACTGTACATATTTTAAAACAACTTATTATCTAGATATCAAGCCTGCAAAGCATATAAAATAAATGGCTAAATTTCATACAAAATAAAAATCACGACCAAGGCTGGACACGGTTTATTCATTAATGTTTTAATCTGCAGTAGTTTAGATAACAACTTATAAAGCCTTCGATAATGCGATTTCAAATCCAAATCATTATATATATATATATATATATATATATATATATACTATATCTCATCTCGTCACAAGGGTACTAACACTGTGGATGTTAAGTCAATAACTAATACCAGCACAATGGTTACAGAATAAGTACATGATACCAAAACCTAGGTTATCGAGTCGGTAAATATTGCCAAGACAATGGATTTCAAGATATGCTAAATTTAATCAAATTAAAATTTATAATTAATACTGAACACATGTAATCCAGCAAATCCTTTCTCTCTGGACTTGATCGATATTGGTTATCACTTTTCACTGTATTCTTGTAATCATTCAAATAAATATATAACATTTAGATACTGTTAATTTCGCAGGACTAAGGTAAATGTAATTGTGTGTTAGGTTTTGCGCATCTAGTATACAATTATTTCAAATATGACCAGAACGATAAACCAAAGTTAGCATGAACTGAAGGTATAATTCCATATGAACATTCGTTTCCTTCGTACTGATATTGATCAAGATCAGAGTGTATGAACTTACAGGAGTAGCAGGTGTTTGTAAGTAGATTTAATTCTCAATTATGGTGAAATTTGGTATATCTTAAAATCCATTGTGATGTTACCATATACATATTCGGTTACTAAAGTTTTGGTGCTATGTACTTAATTGGCAACCATAGATATGGTATCAAGTACTGACACAATCATAGAGTTGGAACTCGATATAGGCTCTGTATATATATTATTGTATATATATATATATATATATATATATACATATATATATACATATATATAATTATTATTGAAATCGCATTGACGAATACTTTGAATGGGGTTATATTCACTACTGCAGGCTTACAAATTCGTGTTGGAGATTGTACCGTCCTATTTTCCCAAATTAATCACTCAAATATATAGTGGGTAAAGGGCGTAATACTGGCTCCTAATGATGAGTTGCCAGTAAGTACGAAACGAATGTGTTTATGAATGTATACATTTTGTTAATGCTGAATTTGTTTTATTCTTCTGGTTATATGTGAACTAATTTGTTTCTGGGAGCGCAACAATCAATAAAAAATGGAGCAAAACCTGTCACTCTCAACGAAGTTCTAGCAACCCGTCTAATTTAACAAAGGTAAAATCTAAATAATAATTTAACCATTTTTATGAATTTGTAATTTTAATTGACAAATTAATTAAATTTACAATAAATGTGTAAACCTTCACTAGTGAAGCATACATCATATAAAGATTCGAAAATGAGACTTCAAAGCTAACTCACTCTATATAATATATTTACCGAGTCTGTAAATGATACTAACACTATGGCTATTGTGTCAGTAACCGATACCATAATGTTAGTACCATGTACCTTTTTGGTACTATAATGTTGATATCGGTTACTGACACAATAGCCATAGTGTTGGTATCATTTACAGACTCGGTATATATATATATTATAGAGTGAGTTAGCGTTGAAGTCGCATTATCGAGACTTTATATGATGTTAGCTTCACTACTGCAGGTTTACACATTCGTCTAGGACATTATGCCGTCCAATTATCTCACATTCCTCACGCAAATGTGGAGTGGTTAAAGGGCATAATACCGGCTCCTACTGATGAGTCGCCAATAAGCACGAAACGAATGTGCATGAGATTATACTTTCCGTTTATGCTGCCTTTGGTTTATCCTTCTGGTCAAAATTGAAATAATTTGTTACTAGATTCGCAACACCTAATACATAATTGCATAAATAGCTAATGTTTGAAAACGCCAGTCGCAGAGCTGTGAAATACTCCTTTTTAGTCAATAAAACAAGTGCCGACACAGCGGTTCATTGTAAAATCTGATGGTTGCTAATTCCTCAAACACTATTAAAAGAAAGGAAAGTAGAATGAGTATTAACCGAATATATAGTGTTGGTTTACGCGTATGTTTGTGTGCAAGTAACTTAGTTTGTGTATGGGTGTCTTTAAGCATGCCAGTTTCAGCTTACGGTCATTGCCTTTGAATGCAATCAATAAATCCAATTCGATCCATTATTTATTTCTGAAATTTACTATATATCACTTCATATATTTCAGTTAAAATGATATCTCGCAAAAAGTAGCCGTTTTAACTGTATAATATAAACGTTATGTTATAAAAGTTATGCTTTAATGACCAATTTATTTTTTCGGTACATTAATTTACTGGCATATAATCACAATAGCTAAAACGAATCATTGTAATTCTCCAACTTTACCTGATTGATTCTAATTAATCTTACGCCTTTCCTCTAAAAGACTACACTAAAATAAGTTTGTAGGTCAAAATTAATATTACACACTGTTAGGATTTGCTGACTATGTGAAACTTATGTCTAAAAGTCTTAGTTGCAATAGATAAAAGTTACTAAATTATAATAGCCTCCATAAAATTTTATATAACCGTCTAACTTTGTTTGTGAAAATAACGCCCTGGAAAAAACGAAACATCTTCTTCGAACCACACGAAAATGAGCAACGAATAAATGGATGCATTCTGTCTATGATGGCCAGATTTGGCAGTAATATAATTGGTGGCGAATGTCCTCAATCAACCAACTACTTACATTTCATTTTATATGTGTTTGTATGCACGGGACGTAACATGAAATAATCGTTTTAATGTAAGATTTGTTTCCATTTCAGGAAAGCTATGTCACAGAGTAGGTGATGAGACTGTCTGTACTCTGATGATCATCATGGAAGGTCGAAACGTGTCAATTCGTTTGATTGACAGTAGTTTTGCTGTTGTTCAATGACCAGTTAAATACAATTATTATAATCAAGGTTGCGGTCTTGATATAAACACCTGACCCATTAATTACTTACATATGTCAGTATAAACTAAGAATCGTATAGTGTAGAAAAGGCAATTCATCCAGTAGACCGGTTTCGTCCTTATTGGGAACTCATCAAGTACTGGCCAGAATTTGCCGCGGACAGGATACGAACCTGGGCACGTCTGCTTCGGAATCTGGTGCTCTAACCACTGAGCTATCCTGCCGCACACTACACTACACACAATTTTCAGTTATATACTAACTAATGTAACTTGGTTAGTCAATTTTTCCTTTAGGTGGAGCTCATATGGCATCCATTTAGACCCAAAGTTCCAACTAACCATGCCCAATCTGTCATTACTGAACAGACACCACATTACATGGGGAAATGGTATTGAAATGAACATTTATATAATTAAACGAACATTGGTTGCGCGGGTGGTGATAACAATTATTATAATCAAGGTTGCGGTCTTGATATAAACACCTGACCCATTAATTACTTACATATGTCAGTATAAACTAAGAATTGTATAGTGTAGAAAAGGCAATTCATCCAGTAGACCGGTTTCGTCCTTATTGGGAACTCATCAAGTACTGGCCAGAATTTGCCGCGGACAGGATACGAACCTGGGCACGTCTGCTTCGGAATCTGGTGCTCTAACCACTGAGCTATCCTGCCGCACACTACACTACACACAATTTTCAGTTATATACTAACTAATGTAACTTGGTTAGTCAATTTTTCCTTTAGGTGGAGCTCATATGGCATCCATTTAGACCCAAAGTTCCAACTAACCATGCCCAATCTGTCATTACTGAACAGACACCACATTACATGGGGAAATGATATTGAAATGAACATTTATATAATTAAACGAACATTGGTTGCGCGGGTGGTGATAACAATTATTATAATCAAGGTTGCGGTCTTGATATAAACACCTGACCCATTAATTACTTACATATGTCAGTATAAACTAAGAATTGTATAGTGTAGAAAAGGCAATTCATCCAGTAGACCGGTTTCGTCCTTATTGGGAACTCATCAAGTACTGGCCAGAATTTGCCGCGGACAGGATACGAACCTGGGCACGTCTGCTTCGTAATCTGGTGCTCTAACCATAGAGCCATCTTGCCGCACACTACCTTGATTATAATGACTGTTATCACCACCCGCGCAACCAATGTTCGTTTAATTATGTAAATGTTCATTTCAATACCACTTCCCCATGTAGTGTGGTGTCTGTTCAGTAATGACAGATTGGGGATGGTTAGTTGGAACTTTGGGTCTAAATGGATGCCATATGAGCTCCACCTAAAGGAAAATTGACTAACCAAGTTACATTAGTTAGTATATAACTGAAAATTGTGTGTAGTGTAGTGTGCGGCAGGATAGCTCAGTGGTTAGAGCACCAGATTCCGAAGCAGACGTGCCCAGGTTCGTATCCTGTCCGCGGCAAATTCTGGCCAGTACTTGATGAGTTCCCAATAAGGACGAAACCGGTCTACTGGATGAATTGCCTTTTCTACACTATACAATTCTTAGTTTATACTGACATATGTAAGTAATTAATGGGTCAGGTGTTTATATCAAGACCGCAACCTTGATTATAATAATTGTTATCACCACCCGCGCAACCAATGTTCGTTTAATTATATAAATGTTCATTTCAATACCATTTCCCCATGTAATGTGGTGTCTGTTCAGTAATGACAGATTGGGCATGGTTAGTTGGAACTTTGGGTCTGAATGGATGCCATATGAGCTCCACCTAAAGGAAAAATTGACTAACCAAGTTACATTAGTTAGTATATAACTGAAAATTGTGTGTAGTGTAGTATGCGGCAGGATAGCTCAGTGGTTAGAGCACCAGATTCCGAAGCAGACGTGCCCAGGTTCGTATCCTGTCCGCGGCAAATTCTGGCCAGTACTTGATGAGTTCCCAATAAGGACGAAACCGGTCTACTGGATGAATTGCCTTTTCTACACTATACAATTCTTAGTTTATACTGACATATGTAAGTAATTAATGGGTCAGGTGTTTATATCAAGACCGCAACCTTGATTATAATAATTGTTATCACCACCCGCGCAACCAATGTTAGTTTAGTTAAATACAATATTATTGGTGTTTAATTCAAGATCGCAAACTTGATTTAAAGAATTGTTTGTAACCTGGCCACCTTTCTTTACTGTAAACTCTACAGATTCAGATGACATCTGTTAATTAGATCAGAGAATTGTGACAAAATAGAGCATAAATTTAAAACTAGTCTTCGATGCAGCTATTTTCCTCAATGAATATATATATTATACTATTGAAAATTTAAAATACATAATACATTAAATTAGTTGAAACGATTCAACTTTCATTAATGATTGGGTATTATATGAGACGAAGATTTGCCCTTTTTATGATGGTAACGGAAACTGAAAAATAATGATTAAACTTGAAAATAATTGCAATTTAAGTTATTAAAATGGATGGATAATTTTTAGTTTAAATTGCAATTAATAGAATTGGTGTGTGGAGCAAGTTAAATCCTCCGCCTTATGTAAAATAACATTGACTGATAAATTTAAACCACCATAGCTGATTGTAAGGAATTTTATTTAAAAAGAATTTTTTCTTTTTATTTTCCAGAACATTCTTTGTTTAAATACTTGATTTTGAATTGTGCGCTATTTTCAGTTTTTGAGTATCTCGCTCCTTGACTGGTATTGTAATTTTGGTCTGCTGCATTTTAACATTTTCTCTAGTAAACGATTACATCATCATCAAATATATTACTCCATCAATTGCCTTTGTTCTGATATAATACAATAGTGAAGGTGACGCCTTGGAACAGGTATATTTGATTTCTTCTGTTGTTCACGTATATGTCTTTCCAGATTATTTGTTTGGGAGATTCCGTTTTCCAACTTTCGCATTCCGATTGCCTAACATTAAGTGTCGATTTAATTGTTATACCATATAGTTATGGAAACCGATATTAAATTTGAGGACACAAGTAGGTTAGTGCAGGACATTGCGGACTTGAACTTAGAAGACACAAAAATGTAATATAAGCCTATCAGACTCTACTGTGAATTTTAGGACTTCAAGCGATCTGGCATCTATGGGGCTTTCAGACTCGAATAGGTTAGGGGCCTCAACAGGTGCTAATTTCTCATTAAGCCTAGAGCAATACATTCATAATTTATCATTTATGAGTCAGATTTAATTCATGTAGGAAAAGTGGCTCCACAACTAATCATCTAAATATACATTAAATTCCCAACTATTACTTAGTTCTTGAAGGAAGTTATTAATTGCGAACCTGGATTAATTGAAATTACTTGATCTGCGTTTTGACTAACGCAGCTTTCATTGTTCCAGTAGTTTTCTTTTGATAAAATATTTCGGTCAGACTTACCGTAGGCCTTAATCAGTTGCATTTCACGAAACAAATGAAGCAAGCGCGTTATTTCCTCTAGCCATAATATTTATACCTCAGACTGACCTTTCATTAGATGCAACTGATGAAGGCCTACGGTAAGTCTGGCCGAAATATTTTATCAAAAGAAAACTACTGGAACAATGAAAGCTGCGTTTTTACTTAGTTCAGCAGGCTGTACTCGAAATTATGCTTCCCCAGTATGTGTGAATACAATTTTGGCGCATTTTCACAAGCTTTCTAATTACAATATAACCATATTCTTTGAAAATAATCATCATTGTACACGAAACTTGATTTATTGCCTCTAAACTATAGGTCATTTTTTACCATTTTCTAGAGCTATAGTGAATGCATTTACAATTTATAACTGTATGCTACAAGGAAGCGTATAATTATATTGATTTTCCATCCAAGAAAAATTGAACCAAATAACCGAACATATAATTGGCGTTCTTCTAAATGTCACTTACGATATACAATCAATATAGTAAATAGACAAATCTTCTGTTTGGGGAAAAAATTGTAAGTTTTTGTAGACATTTAAAGATAACTTTATCTAAAGCATCGTGGTGACATTAACATTTTTTCCACTTATGTTAATTAAAATTGAACAAATTTTCCCAAAACATTTAAGGGCGTTTCTTCTGCTTGCATTCTAATATTAATTAGTTCACTCAAGATTCTACTGACAAATAAGAAGCGCGATATTTCCTCACGTCACCCGTAGAAAAATAAATTCAAGTAGTTTAAAGAACAGATTTATGTTACGGTTAAATTTGCATTAAAATGAGACTACAAAAGTCAAAGTCAATACTAGACGTGAATTTGTGTGCACAAAAGATTTTGGATGGTAGCATGCTAGCGTTGATATGAAATTATAACCTTATAGACATTGCACATCCAATTAGTTGGACAATATACCAGGTAATTCTAATTCATTAATAATCATGCTTCCTAAAATTGTGTAATGGACGCAAAAGAGGCGTATTAATGATTTTCTAGCGCATCGCACTTACAAAGTTATGTGAATATTTGACTTCAAATAGGCATAGTATTTTCAGGCAGATGCATAGAGATATCAGCATCGTTAAATTCAAGATAGTTATTATTTGAAGCAAAATTTAATTTTCGCCTGTTTTGCTGCAGCTAGCGATACTTGTATCGAAAGCCGGAATGTTAAACTCAAGTGGACAAGTTTTAAAAGCGAAAGTGTCATTCCCGTAGACAAACAGGTAAAGATCGCATTAGATTGCTCAAAATCATCGAAGTAGACTAATTATGTCAAATGAATTCATTTGAAGATGCCTCATTATCGCGTAAAGCAAACAATTAAGTTGAAGTGGCCCGATTCGCGATTTGGATGTGGCAAAACCGTGCCAGATGTAAAGTTTAACACACAGTTTTGTATCAGCCATGAAAAAAGATCAGCCGTCAATTTCGGCACAAAGACTTTTATTATAAAATATTCCAAAGCAAAGCCTGTGGCCACGAAAATTCTTCGACAAAGTAGACTTAATCTAACAAGTCGCCAAACTTTGATAAAACGCATCAAGCAAGAATAGTTGTACTCACTGATCCGTTTGCCTGTAGATGAACTATATCCAGGAATTTGGACAAATGGTCATATTATTTTAATTTAAAATGCGTAAAATGTACATCGCCAAAGGCACATGGCTTAAAAAAATATAAAAGTTGTTATGTACATTAAATTACTTCATCTGGTAAAATGTGGAATTTGGACAGATTTAATGTTACTAAAAAAACAAGACTTGGACAACCGTAACAAGAGAAAGCATTACGAGTCAATAGTAAGACATCAAATTATATTGCAAAATATTGATGTTTAAGTTTTGGAATTGCGCGTACCCAGAACGTCTTTTATTTTGAATATCAGTTCTGGCCACGGCCGCGTCAATTCTGACAAGGCTTGATGAGTGCCGAATTAGGAAGAAACCGGTCTACATGATGAATTTCATTTGCTATATTATGCAATGTATGGCTTATACTGACGAAAATATATATTTAAATTTGAAGTCTAATGGCGGAATTTTTATTATATATTTTTACAGTTTAAACTAAGCAAAGTGTTAATAAGCAAAGATAATTCGTCAAGTGGACCGGTTTTTCCATGTTGGAAACTATTCAGCTACTGTGATGAACTAATTTGTTACAAGGTTCGAAACACCTAATACATACTTGCATATATGTTAGTTCTTGGCAATAAACAGTATTTTACTGTGCTGATTTTTTTGTGGATGAATCTCGATCCAAAGCACATATGCATTTTGGCCTGCACTCAATTCACTGTACTAACCGCGTAGATTAATACATGCAATATAAAGTCATGCACCAACTTATGTTTCTAGTTGGCCTTTCCCTTGAGTAGAACCTATATAGAAACTTTTAGTAATGGAAGGTTTAACTAGCACCACCCCCCCTCCTATGTGTAATTCTGCAATAGACACGGTGCGACTAGGAGAAGTTATATTTGATTGAACTATAATGACAGGATTTAATAACTAATTTTATCTTTTCAGTTTAAACTAAAAGTTTCATCAAGTAATAGAGGAAGTTCTCCTGTAAACCAGTTTCGTCCTTATTTTGAATTTGTCGAGTACAGGACAATACCTGGGTCTGAAATGCCTGATAGTCTTGAGCACTATTCGCTGCACTATTCGTGCCGCCTACTGTACACCATTTTGAAATTAAATACCAACTTTTGTTTCTTGTTAGCCATTCAAATACATAAAACTTCACTTAGTGGCATTTTAAATGTGGCGTAATGAAATCTCCGCGTTGGATAGTTAGAATTTAATGTATTAAAACATTCCAAAATTGTTCCAACTGAAGCAAGGGCTACCCAGAAACATAAGTTAGTATAGTATTAATTCAAATTACGCGTAATATGCGACAATGTTGGTGCCTCGATTCGAGTCCCATCCGCGGTAATTACTGCACATTATCTGATGAGTTCCAAATGAGGACGAAACCGATCTACTGGATGAATCATTTTTGATACCTGATGCAATATGGAGTTTATACTGACATATATATATATATATATATATATATATATATATATATATATATAATTAAAGTATAATGCCGGGAATTTAAAAAACTTATTTTGACATTATAAACTAAAAATTGCATTAATATTAATAATTAATTTTATAAAGTATAGCAGTGTTGTTTTTGGGCACTTACGCAGTACTCGTTGCAATTGCCGTAGCTAATATATAACATGGATTATTATAGGGTATGAATTGCAAATGAATTGCAAAGCCGAAAGCTCCTGATTAAAACGTAGACGTGGAAATTCTTCTATATATTTGATATTTGCCCAATTAGTTAGCTTCCTGCTTTACTGATTCATTTCTTGCGGTACTTTAAACGACGTTAAGTATATTCAGCCAACACTAATATATTTTTATAACCAGTCGCATAACAGAGCACAACTAAAATCAATCACACGTATTAAACAATAATTGATTGCACGGGTGGTGGTAAGAATTCTTTAAATAAAGTTTGCGAGCTTCAAGTAAACACCAATCCCATTTTATTTAAGCAGTCGTTGAACAACATAACAGTGTGTTGCGACTGGCGGTACTTTTGTTATGTTGTTCGACGACTGGTTAAATACAATGGGATTGGTCTTTACTTCAAGCTCGCAAACTTGATTTAAGGAATCACAGGTATTTACGCAATTCCTACTTTTATAATTATCGACAGAGCAAAATCGCCAATTGTCTAGGGAGTATCAAACTGAAATGCATGTATGAGGAATGCTAAATTAGATACGCGGCAGAAACCTCTAGTGGTCTCGCATTTACTGTATCTGATTGGAAATTTCGGTTACACAATTTCAATGAAATAACAAAAACTAATTTGTGCACCTTCGGCTACACGATTTTAATTTGCACAATTAATTCCACGGAGAGCTTGGGTTAGTAAATGCTATTTGATTATTATATAGATTTATTCTTCAATGGGAACTCCTCATTAACGGCTAAAAATCCTGTAGAATTAGAATACTGAAAAATTGAGTTCAAAGTCAGGCAATTTAACTACAACATAATTAAATCCGTTAAGTATATGCAATCTTCAATTGAGCACAAACTTGTTATTTTTTGTCTTTTCTTCAATCGATCCTCGTGAGTATCACTCCTAATCAAAATATATTTTAAACGTATGTCGATCTGCTTTTAACAGACATATATATATATATATATATATATATATATATATATATATATATATATATATATATATATGTCGTTCTTTAAAATTTTGCTGGCTGTACGTTCTCACGGATTTTGTTCTATCAGGATTCGCTTTTTTAAATTTTATTCTACGAATTTAGATCTGTTTTCCGAATTAGTAAATAAAATCAAAGTAACATTCATTCTTGTCTTCATATTTGAAAATTTAACAAATATGTTTACATAAGTTTAGTGTTTATAGGTAATCTACAGTCCTAAAAATTGCCGAGCGGTTAAATCGTGTCACTAAGGAGAATTTCCCTAATAAAAAAGCTAAAATCACATTCAGTACACAAAAATAATCATGAGGTTGGATTCTTTCCAAATTAGTCATAGTCTACAAATTATTTTGTTTATGAAGTAGTACATACATTGGACGTAAGAAGAAGTGACTGATCAACAGATTCCAGCAAAATTTACCTCAGAAATTGATTTGGGATTGTACCGTCCTATTAAACCACATTCTTCGTCCAAACATATAGTGATTAAAAGGCATAATACCGACTCCTACTTATGATGCGCTAGTAAACACGAAACGAATGTGCATGAGATTATACTTTTCATTCATGCTGTCTTTTGTTTATCCTTCTGGTCACAACTGAACTAATTTGTTGCTAGGTTCGCAACACCTAATGCATATGTGCATACATATTGGTTCTCAGCAACAAACAGTATTTACCATCGAAAAACTTTCAATCGGATTTCGTTCGAATGCTTACGTTGTGCGAGCTTCAAATGTTGAATCTCCGCGATTTGCGTTCGCGGTTTGTCACTTTGCACTATCATTCTCGAAAGGATACAATTGATCTCCATTTCTAAGTATGCATCGTGTTTGTCTGTTTATTGGCTGAGAGCGGATTTGTCTTTTTCTTCCGAAGACTTCAACATAGTTCATATTAGCCACTGGAAGTAAGGTACGATCCAATTTCCGTTGACAGGCCGAAGTGCGAAAATTGGATCGTATATCATTTCCAGTGGCTAGTAAAAACGATTTTGAAGCATTCGGAATAAAGACATGAATCCGATTCCAGCGCGATTGAAATAGGCGTTTAAGTTGCAATGTTCTCTCAATCGAGTAATTGATCGTCTAGTCGATTAGCCTACATAAGTTGATCGACAGCTTCGGCATATATATATATATATATATATATATATATATATATATATATATATTGGTAAAAAATATTTAATGTCGACATTAACGGCGATTTCTCTTTGATTGCTGGTCAAAACAAGTGTATTACATTAAATGACACTCGTAATTTAACTGCATTAAATGTGCTTGTATATGCCGTTTCAACTTTATTTTGTGCTATTCGGGAACCTGCATCCCTCATATATGGGATGTTCAAGGCGATGCAGTTTCTCGAATAGAATTTCTCTTTTAGGGACTATGGTGCATTTCACAGTTTGGGTATTCTCTTTAATTTCTTTTTTAATTTTTATTTGCATTTTTCCTAACTGATGTACTTTCAACTGCCTAGCGAGTTTGCCGAACAGCAAAATACATGAGACGCTGGTAGTTTACAACGCATTACATATTTGATTCTGCGTATTTAAGGCAAACAAAATAAATTCTCCCATTTGTAGTTAAAGCGAAACTATATTTAACATGTTCATCAGATGGAATTTGATGATTGCACTTGAAACAAAATTACTGCCTGTATGTATTAGGTGTTGCGAACCTAGTAACAAATTAGTTTAGTTATGACTAGAAGGACAAACCAAAGGCAGCATGAACAGAAAGTATAATCTCATGCACATTCGTTTCGTGTTTACTGGCGACTCATCAGTAGGAGCCGGTATTACGCCCTTTAACCACTATATATTTTGGTCAAGAATGTGGGATAATAGGAAGATACAATATCCTAGTCGAATGTGTAAATCTGCAATAGTGAAGCTGACGTCATATAGTCTACGAAAATGCGACTTCAACGCTAACTCACACTATATAATATATAAACCGAGTCTGTAAAGGATACTAAAACTATGGCTATTGTTTTAGTAACCGATACCAACATTATTGCACCGAAGAGGTACATGGTACTAACACTATGATTTCCGAGTCGGAACATGGTACCAACATGATGGATATCTATTTATGCTATAGTTCACCGAAATTGAGAATAACAACAAATTCTGAACACCTGTTACTCCAGTAAATCCATACACTCTGGCCTTGATCGATATAAGTTTTCACATTTCACGGTAAGCATGACATCATTCAATTTAATATATAACAGTTAAATGTGATAACTGATATCAATCAAGGCCAGAATGTATGGATTTACTGGAGTAACAGGTGTTCAGAAATTGTTGTAATTCTCAATTTCGGTGAAATAAGCATAAATAGATATCCATCATGTTGGTACCATGTTCCGACTCGGAAACCATAGTGTTAGTACATGTACTTCCTCGGTATCGGTTACTAACACAATAGCCATAGTGTTAGAATCCTTTACAGACTCGGTATATATATTATATAGTGTGAGTTAGCGTTGAAGTTGCATTGTCGTAGACTATATGATGTTAGCTTCACAATTGCAGGTTTACACATTCGTCTAGGAGATTGTACCGTCCTATTATTCCACATTCTTCTACCGAAAATATAGTGGTTAAAGGGCGTAATACCGGCTCCTACTGATGAGTCGCCAGTAAGCACGAAACGAATGTGCATGAGATTATACTTTCCGTTCATGCTGCCTTTGGTTTATCCTTCTGGTCACAACTGAACTAATTTGTTACTAGGTTCGCAACACCTAATACATACTTGCATATATATTAGTTCTCCGCAACCAACAGTATTTAACTGTTAAAATTACTGCCTTTTGAATTGCCAGATTTAGCGAATATTAAAAGAACAACCGAGAAAAATGACGTGGAAATACACGGATTAAACATTATTGAACATTGTTATACAGATTTCGGGCAAGGTAGGCTGCTACAATAGCTTTAAAAATTGTAAATATAGCTAAATGAAAGTATAGGATAGTTGGCTACTATATTTAGAAGTATTTATTTCTAAAGAATATTTTAATTTATTTCATATGCGCCGGTATTTTTGATATGATAACATGGCTACTAGAAATACGCAATTAGGTACAGCACAATGCAATTTCCTTTTACGACATAGGCGTCTAATGGATAACTTTGTTGCTTTAAACTGTTTTCTATCAAACAAATTCAATCATTTATCTGCGTCATAAACAGTTGACCAGTCCATGAGTAAATTTTTTAAAATTACTTTTAAAGTATATCAAATTTGTTAACTTTGGTACAAAATTTACACTTTATTGATAATTTAATTCAATTGGGAAAGTTGAAAAATTGTTATGCTCTTGCCTGAATAGATATTTGGAGGTCGACAGTTCCTGTGAAGTACAATGTATGCGATACTATTACAGATGCGATCCACACATCTGATTTTCGATACCTTGAATTGTCTTTTCATCCTTGTTAGTCGGTTTGTCGTCGTCCTATGATGATGTCTATTGCACGCGGAAACTCGTCAGTACATTTGACAGACGGTAATTTTTCTGTTGTACGATCGTTTGGATATAATTGAGTCGGTTTTAAACAGCCTAGCTAGTATGGCGTTAGTTACAATTTAATTACGCTGGTAAGGCTTGATGAGGCGACGCCCCGGCGTGACCACCACCTTGCGGAATACTTTTCTCGGTTGTAATCTCAAACAGTTTTCATTATGCACCTCAAAAATTAAAACGACACAACTTGCTGGAGACACTACCGTATAGTTGGTATGTTCGGCTATTTACATTTTTCGTAACAGTTTGCAAAGCCTACGCCAAAAAAGTGTAAAACACTGTCTAATTTGATGTTTTAGCTAGAGGAATCGGCTGACGTAGCCATTTCAAGAAGTACAAATGGTGGCGAAACGAAGCATGCTTAAAAGTTGGAAGGTTGGAAAGGAAGTGCGTCAATGTGCACGCTGTATCGTACCATATGGGAAAATCAACATCTATTGTAAAGACTCTCTTGTTTTCACTGTCTGCAAGATTCTTATTTGATTAAGCCATTTTAAACCTGTCATCTTCCATCCCACCGACAATTAAATGATATTTAACGAATAGGCGTAAGAGCCGCTTCGGTAATTTTTCATATATTATAAATTTATTGCAATTTAATTCTTTTCCATCAAGTTGTCATTAGGCTAAAATGAGAAAAATTGAATAGCTAAATGCGTCAGTTTTTTTCACTCGAAATTAATTTTTATATTTTGTTTGAATAATTAACGAAAATATGATTGGTGCTTATCTCAATTTCGCAAACTTGGTTTCAGCAATTTTGATCACCACCCGCGCAATTAATGATTGCAAAATTTTTAACATAAAAACTTGCCAAAAGCTGAAGCAATTTACATACGTATTTATTTAAAAAATTTGCAGTCGCTTTTAACTGCCAAATACAATTTGTCTGATCATTATGGGCTAGAACACCACTTCTGATTTTCTCCAACCTATATATGCATTTGGTTTTGATCCTTGTAAGTCAGTATTCAATCGGACTTCAATGATAGCCATTGAAGGCTGAAAGACATCAACACGTGAATCTTAAAATATGTTTTATATTTTTCGACTGTTTTTGTGAAAAATGATGATTATTTCTAGTTCGCTATTATTATTTATGGAAGTTTCCACCCACCCTCGCAATCATTGAATATGCTATTTTATATACTAATTGTCTTTACTTTTTGTAGCTAGACCCGTCGAAACCTTTTGTGGTAATTAAATACTGTTTGTTGCGAAGAACTAATATATATGCAAGTATGTATTAGGTTTTGCGAACCTAGTAACAAATTAGTTCAGTTGTGACCAGAAGGATAAACCAAAGGCAGCATGAACGGAAAGTATAATCTCATGCACATTCGTTTCGTGCTTACTGGCGACTCATCAGTAGGAGCCGGTATTACGCCCTTTAACCACTATATATTTGGTAGAAGAATGTGGAATAATAGGACGGTACAATCTCCTAGACGAATGTGTAAACCTGTAATAGTGAAGCTAACATAATCTAAAGTCAACGACAATACGACTTCAACGCTAACTCACACTATATAATGTATATACCGAGTCTGTAAAGGATACTAACACAATGGCTATTGTGTTAGTAACTGATACTCTTTAAATCGATAGTATCCGGTACTCATCGATTTAAAAAGGTATCAGTTACTAACACAATAGCCATTGTGTTAGTATCCTTTACAGACTCGGTATATATATTATATAGTGTGAGTTAGCATTGAAGTCGTATTGTCGTTGACTTTAGATTATGTTAGCTTCATATTACAGGTTTACACATTCGTCTAGGAGATTGTACCGTCCTATTATTCCACATTCTTCTACCAAATATATAGTGGTTAAAGGGCGTAATACCGGCTCCTACTGATGAGTCGCCAGTAAGCACGAAACGAATGTGAATGAGATTATACTTTCCGTTCATGCTGCCTTTGGTTTTTGTGGTAATTGTTTGAAATAGCCTGATCTTTCATGATGTATTAAATTAAATTTATTTTGATCGATTGATTGCAAAGCCAGCAAAAAGTCTGTTAAAGCAAAGCCAATCACTTTACTTTAAGTACCAAACTAATCGGAAGAAGAAATGCGGCACAATCCTAACCAATTAACTGTTTCGAACTTAAAAATTGATGGAGCATAAATATTCTCTAATAAGTCACCATAAATATAATTTAAAAAAATGACAATTGCTCAAAATTTAAAATTCGAAGAAGCAAATTATTTGACACCTTAATAATAATCCATTACTCCCCAGTATGTGTCCTAATGTTTACATTAATTTAGTATGTTGCACTATTGATTTGGTGTAGACGATGATCGGTAATAGGAAATCGGCTACAGATCTATTAATTTTATGATTACGATATTTAAATTTTACTTCTTCGCCACAACTGTTTAGACGAATATTCGTTACATAAATTTTATTTATTGATGAACATCGTGTCTTAATATACTTTTTCTGTAATAAAAAACCTTATAGAGTAAAGCATATTTTGTTGGAATGCTTTTGATTTCGTATTGGTATAAAACATGTGAAATTGAACAATGACATCTGTGGAAAATGATTTGTCACAATTCAATTTGAATATATATATATATATATATATATATATATATATATATATATATATATATATATATATATATATATATATATATATATGTGTGGTGTGTGTGTGTGTGAATTTGACTTAAGCACAAACATACACACACAAATATATATATATATATATATATATATATATATATATATATATATATATATATATATATATATACTGTTTAGCATTAAATTAGAGTGTAACAAAACAATGATGTATTATATAGGTTGAACTCCATAGTAAATGATAATATAAATTATTCTAACAACTCCCACTTCAAAAATATCGCATAGACAAATGTTGATGGGCTTAACTTAAAATGGTTGTGCAATAGTGATGATATAATTTTAAGCTACATATCAAGTTCTGTACTTTGATAATTGGCTTACAAAGAAGGATCCTATTCGGTATAGATTTCGGCTTCAATTTAAATGTATTTATGCTTATGTACATGGCATAGATGAATGTAAGAACGCAGCAAATGGATCTTGGTTTGGGATTTCATCGCAAAAACTCTGTCAATTATTTGACGAGCGCCTAATTTGAGCGAAATGGGCTCAATGAATGAATTGTATTTTCAAGCTTATGCAGTATTAGATTTACACTTATATACAACAAAATCTGCTATGAATGTTTAATTCAATATCACTTGGAAAGGCATGCGACATTGCGATTACAAATTTTCTTAGTGTCGACTTAATTCTTACTAGGCACGTAATGCAACATAAATATTTTACGAATAATTTGGTCAAATGTTAATGTGCTTTATTGTAATTTAGGGGATCAAATAGATATAAATTTTGCCCTAATTGTAATTGCTGCCTTCTAATACCTTTTAATTGTCCTGAATAACTGAATCTATCTCCTTTATTGGAGGTATGTCGTTTAACCTATCATGTGATGGAAATAAATTTGAAATATTTTTGGTATTGGTATTTGCCAATTGTGTTAAGTTATAGCACAAATTTTGTCTTACGCATTGGATAGCTTCATTTCCATATTGAAGCATAAAAGGGAGATACACTGTAAAAAATTAAACGAATGAGAGATTTAGATACGTGGATGTTGTTTGTTCTATTCCGTGGCCTTAGTTGGTATTTATCAAAATATGCTTAACAAATATTCACTATTTATCTTTACAATTGCATGATTATTGTGTTATAGATACACTTCTTCGATTAAAATATGTATCAATTGACCTTTTCAGAAACAATCGAATGCGAATCTGCTGGAATGACAAATAAAACGAAATAATTTTTTACTAATAATAGCAATGACACTATTATTATGACTACTAATACTACTAAAGACTTTAAATATTAAAATTTGTACAAGCGAAAAAAATATTGCTACAACAGTTATTGATATTGATAATACATATATTATTTTTACTACTACGACAATTACTTATACCACTTATACTACTACGATTGATATTACTATTACTAATCACATTATTTTGCCTACTAATATTAATAATATCATCGCGTATAACACTATGAATTTTAAGAATACTACTACTGGTACTACTTCTACTAAAATTACTATTACTACCACTAAGACTACTAATAATTCTACAATTACTACTAATAATACTAATTTCACTACTACGGAAAAACTACTACTACCAATACTGCTACTACTAATAACACGAATCCTACTTCTAGTACTACTACTTCTGTAACTGCTACTACTGCTACTACTAAATCTAATTCTATTTATACTATTACTATCACTAATATTACTACTACTATTACAACAACGTCTACAAATTAACTGCTACCAATAATGCTACAACTACTTATACTACTATCAGTACAACCACTAATACTATTACTGCTGCTACTATTGCTACCACTGCTACTACTAAGGTAGTCACTACTATGACGACTACTACTAGTACTACTGCTAATTTACTATTATTACCAATAATGCCACCATCACCATCATCCCCTCTACTACTACTACTACTACTACTACTACTACTACTACTACTACTACTACTATTGTTATTATTATTACTACTAATAATATTACTACTTATGGTACTACTACTGCCACCATTATTATCACTACTAATACTAGTAATACAACTTCTAATAATACTAGTTATTCTGCTTCTGCTCATTGTAGTAAAACTTATGCTATTACTACAAACTATACTAGTAGTACTACTACTACTGATACTACCAATAATAATAATAATTTAATTTCTGCTACTATTACTACTACTTTTACTTATGCTAATAATGATTTCTCCATTTCCTTCATTACTGCTTCTCAAACTACCACTATTATTTTCATTCATGTACTAATTATCCTGCTAGTATTACTGTTACTACTGCCATGAGTGGTTGTGCTGCTAACCTTTCCACTTATACAACCTCTTCTATGTCTACTACTATTACAACACTACCTATTCTACCACTAATAACTATTTTATTTCTACTTCTAAAAGTTACGCGCGTACACCTGTTTCTGTCAGTTGTTCTAAATCTCCTATTAGTTCATCTACTATTACAACTAATAATTTAATCCTAATAATAATATTAATACTTTTATTAAAATTATATATAATTATTCTTAAAAAACTTCCACTAGTACGAACCATTCTACTATTACTTCTACAAAAACTAGTACGTCCACTGAATACACGCTGTCCTATCGTCTTATCAATTAATTTTTAAGAAATCTTTTGTCTTCGATTATTTTACTTCAAAATGTATTAAATAGCTTTACATGAACATCGATTGCGCGGGCGGTGCTAAAAATTAGTTAAATCAAGTTTGTGTTCTTGATATCAACATCTGACCAATTATGTACATATATTTGTCATTATAAACTAAGCTTTGTGTAATGTAGAAAGGGCAATTCATCCTGTACTGTCCGGAATTTGCTGCGGACAGGGCTCGTACCAGGGCTCCACTGCTTTGGAATCAGTTGCTATAACCACTGAACCACTCTGACGTATACTACACAATTCTTCAATAATCAAATAACTAATGTTCGAGCCCCGTCCGCGTCAAATTCTGGACAATTCGTGATGAGTTCCCAATAAGAACAAAACTGGTCTACTGGATGATTTTCCGTTTCTAAGTTACACGAAGCGAAGTTTATACAGAAAAAAGGTATGTACATAGGAAGTCAGGTGTTTATATCAAGATCGCAAATTTGATTAAAAAGCCTTGTAGAATTTAAATCCACTTCTAAGCATGAATAAAATACTACGCAAAATTTTATTTCACGGTATAGAAAATAATAAATCTACTGGCAATTTTGTCTTCTGAAGTGCAGAGAACTGTCTTGTTCAGGAACAGTAAGCGTAGGAAGACCTATAGCTGTGCATAGAACTCCGAAGCGTGAACGAAAAGATTAAAAGCTCAGAGTGTTGGATATTATTTGCTTTGCAGTTGTAAATGTTTTTTGCGTTTTGATGCACGTTAATAAGTTTTATTTTTTGATCTGAATATGACATCTTGAATTGACGTGTAACTGTGAGCATATTTACCTGTACAGTAAATTAGTTGATAACAATGTTGGATTGCGTCCAATTTCGAATATGCAGAATTGCGTTGAATATGAACTTTTCGCTTGGAGTACAACATTTATTTAACTATTTAGTTATTTTAAAAGATTTCAACAGCTTATAACGCGATGTTAAGAGACTGCCTAGATATTTTTAAGCCGACATTTCATGGAGGCAATGGCTGCAGCTTTTTATTTTAGAATAAATTCTCATGTTCATTGAGCTTAGAACATGTTAGTCAGTTTATGGCTGTACTCTGACTGTGATCATGCAGAAGTAAAACGCACCGGTGCGCTAAAATAAAATTACATTTAAGTATAAATTCCAAAGATAAAATGAAATAGAAACACGGTCTGTAGTTTAATATCGTAGCATTGATTAGAAAACTATGTTTAACCAAAGATAATATGGTTTAACTGTTGCTATTTTCTAGAAAAGCAGATATGGCAATGTTTCCTGTCACTCTCTCTCTGTAGACTATACCGTGTCAATTGCAATTTCCTGCCAATTTGTTGGAAAAAATTGATTGACAAATTAGGCTAATTGACCTACAGCATTTAATAACATGACTCTGTGTGAATAGAGGTGAACAGAGTTAACGCCCCTGTTAGTAATGCTTCCTTGTTTAAGCACTAATGTTTACGTAGGGCAATTTCAGAGCAAAATTTTGCACTTAGTTCACATAAGATGATGGTTAATTGGGTTTTACATTAAATATTCATGCATTTGTTGAGTGCCCACTTAGCAGCATGTTTTTCTTTCAGTAGTTCAGCCCTATCAGATCAACAAATTACAAGTAGATTACATAAAACTTTAGGTAGGTACTCTTCATCTTCCTTTGATAAACTAATTTTACAATGTGTTTATTCGCTTACGTGGGACAGTCTCCTGAAAAATGTTTCCAAAATAGTCCCATCGTCATGTAAGCTTAGAAATGCTTCCAATTTGCAAGTACGACAGAAAATATTTTGGCAAGGTTGTATGCCGTCAGAATTTGTAAATATAAATCGTAAATGTATTGCTTCTACAGGGGGCGTTGTGCTACTATTTTTCTCAACTCCGTCATGTCCATTTCTGCTAAAAGTACTGTCATTACATTTTCTATTGGAGGTCAAGTGAACTGGAGATAAATCTGTTTTTAAGACAAGTTGACGAGAGATTGCTAAATATCCTGTTTAGAATAAGTTTAGCCTTTCATTGCTTGTTGGATATTTATTATTTAAATAAGAGAAATAAATTTTCCTAGACGTGAATATTTAAATGTAAGTTTTAAATTGCATATAAGGGTGTTCGCTACATCTTGTTGACGGATTTATTGTAGAATTAGATCACATGAATTAATACTGTTTAAACAGAAAAAAATGTTTCACATGAGAAGTATACAATAAAGTTTAAATATGTGAGATATATCTAAACAGTTTTAATTGGGTTTGGAAAGCTTTTTACTAAAACTAATGTACGAACACAATTTTTTGTTCGCTCTACTTAGGACAACATTTATTTTTTGCGATTGTCCACCAAAAAGGGGAGATGCTCACATAACTAGTCGTTATTGACATTGGAAAGCTTCTTTTTTGCATGTCACACCTTTGACGAGGCAAATACGCTAAGTATAGATTTACTTGCACTAAGAATAATGCTTCGCATAGAGCTATTTGATATGCGCTTCGCAGAGTGAAATTCTGTTGCAGCTGCCCAAATATGCTTGCTCACTGATGCAGTTCATAACATCAGATTTGACTATTACCTTTTGGGCAATAATATTTAGACAGATCATATACTGCCCAGAAATTGCCGCGGACAGGTCTCGAACCTGGGCACGTCTGCTTCGGAATCTTGTGCTCTAACCACTGAGCCACCCTGCCGCACACTATGCTACACACAATTTTCAGTTATATACTAACTAATGTAATTTGGTTAGTCTATTTTTCATTAAGATGGGGATCATATGGCATCAATTTAAAGCCAAAGTTCCAACTAACCATCCCAAATCTGTCATTACTGAACAGACACCACACTACATGGGGAAGTGGTATTGAAATGAACATTTATATAATTAAACGAAAATTAGTAATAACAATTATTATAATCACGGTGGCGATTTTGATATAAGCACCTGGCCTATTAATTACTTACATCTGTCCGTATAAACTAATATTTGTATAGTGTAGAAAAGGATTTAAATGGATTCTATATGAGGTCCACTTAAGGAAAAATAGACTAACCAAGTTACATTAATTAGTGTATTACTGAAAATTGTGAGTAATGTGGCGTGCGGTAGGGTGGCTCGCTACTTAGAGCACCAGATTTCGAAGCAGACGTGCCCAGGTTCGAGCTCTGTCCACGCCAATATCTGGCCAGTACATGATGAGCTCCTAATGTCTAAACAAAGCACATTTTCATGCATCGGCATGATCATGTTTTCCATGTCATAAGTGAAATTGTGTGTAGTTATGCTTCAACTTTCTGGAAAAAATTATATATTTTCTTTCGTACACTTTTTATTTGAACAGTTATAATCTATTTTAAATAAACTAATTCATTTGTTCTAATCCTCAATTAAATCAGTTAATTAGATTATGTGAAATGTATAACGACTTTCATTATCACATCTGGGAATTAATTTTTCTGTCATGTAAATAATTAAAGTTGTCATGTGATTTTCAGATTAAATTAAATTCAATGCATTTCACATTGGTGGCAGTTATATAAAAATCTCAGCCAGGAATACATGAGAGATCAAGTTGATTTTGGCAAGTCCTTTTCAAATAGGTTTCATATCGTAGTCAGACAGCTTGACTGCGCTTTGACTTACGTAGCAGCATTGTGAGGATAATTGTGAGTTCTGTTCTGGAGCCAAGCCAACTCTATATATCGCCATTACCAGTATTCGCGAAAGTACGCTCTGGCTTCTCTCAGAGGTCCACATCTGTATCAGAATTAACATCGAAGTCTTGTTATCCGCTCAAATCTCAGTTATCCATGTCGCTGGCCGTGAACTGTAGATGTTGTAAATGCTTAAACATGTTAGATTATATTCAGCCAGATTTTAAAAAGAACAGTTTACCTTCCATCTTTCTTATAGGAAGTAGAAAATTGTGAGCAACCAAACCAAACACATTGCTCAAATCAGCGAAATCGATAAATGCTTTTGTTTAGATTCAACATGATGGTATATTTGGATAAACTATTTTTTTGTATGATGATACTGTAATTTCAAATGATATTAAATGAACAAAACTTAACATGAAAGGTCAAATTAATGGAAATACGTTAAGTGTTTTGAGAGGAAAAATTAATTAATTTCGAGAAAATAAATGTAAATTATTTTGCATATAACATTTTAGAATTAGATTACAAATTATAATTCTTATTTTGATTAATACCTCAGTTAATCAATGGAATATCATGTACAGATACAAACATTTACTTCAGGTAAGACAATTCATCAGATAAATATATGCAATGGATCGTGGATGAATAATTTATTCTTATGATAACTAGATACAGAAGAACTTTCAATTTAAATTATCATGTACAATATAATACAAATTGATGAATCATTCAACGAATTTGTACATTAATTTATATTTAATAGTAATAAAGTTTTACAAAAAAGACCATCTGATCCGATAATTGGAAAGATCAAGGTACAAATCAAAAGCAGGATTACACAAAAGTGTGTGAAAGAAATTACCAGCAATTGTTTACTGAAAGGGAGGCTAAAATGCTGGCGTAGTGTATAATGTTTTCAGTAAAATAAAATGGATAATATATCAATCTTTCAATGACATATTTTACAAACTACTGTTATACAGTTCCTTTGTTTAACCGCGAAAACGTATTTCAATAAACAAAACTCAGAAACTCATCAAGATAATATTTGTTACCAAGTTCAGTGCATAACAATTTAAAATAAATTTTAACGGGAGGCTCTTCATTAGACCCTTTAGGCAACTGATTCTAAATTTTATAAATTATTAATAAAGAAAATGGGTTTCTCGCAAGCTTTTGCACAAAATGTAGTATGATCAACGATTGTCGAGACCTCGTTCCTGTTTCATGAATTTTCTAAACAATAAGGTTTGCAATGATACAAACTGTAGTTTACTAGTACATATATAAGTGTAATGTGAACAGGATTTCTCTCTTTTTGGTGGTGTAGAAATATTTATTTTGTCGTTTCTCACAAAAAATCGTTATTCGTAGATTGACTTCTTTGCGTACGGAGTTACGATAGTTTTTTACCCAGCAATGCCAATTACTGCGAGGCTTCCTTAACTGTCATTTATGTACGGAAATCAGAACACATAATTCACGAATTCTTTGAGCGTTTATCTACAGGAACTTAGAACTAACATCAACACAATATTTCCGTTCAAATTGTCAGTTTATAACACTTTTCCTAGCGATAATTCTAATGAGAAAATAGTTTGTTTCTTCTGATTATACAAATAACGCTATTTTTAGACGTCACATAATCACTTCTATAGTTATTTCTATCAATTTAGTTATATATTATTGAAACATATTTGATAAATTATGAGAGCTTTATGTTTCTATCTTTTAGGAATTTTTGATAGCCATTATTATAAATTTCTCTAACTAGACGAATAATTTATAACTAATAGTATAAAATGTGTTTCTTAATTAGTTACATTCATATTAATACTAACTATTTCTGATAATTGTACTTAATTAATGAGCATCCATATTTTCATTATATCAATTTCGAATTCTGTCTGACAATCTGTCATTATTATTTGTTTTGTTAGGTGTCATCAGTTGTTGTCGAGTTGCAATTGCTTGTACATCTGCAATTTTTGCACGATATTCCTGTGAGAAAAAATATAGATATCAACAAGTTCGGAAGC
This sequence comes from Eudiplozoon nipponicum, assembly GCA_029291075.1. Classification (NCBI taxonomy): domain Eukaryota; kingdom Metazoa; phylum Platyhelminthes; class Monogenea; order Mazocraeidea; family Diplozoidae; genus Eudiplozoon; species Eudiplozoon nipponicum. The sequence goes on from JAQBSW010002797.1 coordinate 28,220, forward strand.
CAAAACATTTGTAGGGACAGTTATTTGTTTTTATAGGTAAGGTAAAATTATACACCATGCAGCATAAAACAAATTCTTTTAGATAAGGATAAGGTGAAATTTGAATAAGACGTTGCCTTAGTGGTTTTAGCACATTAAGAGGATAATTTTAGCCAAACTTTAAAACTCAACGTCTCAAAAATGAGTTAATATCGAATAATGTCATGTCTAAAAGCGGAAATTGGAAGAGCTACAATTTAGATGAGTGAATCGTAACATAACGTCAAAATATTAAAAAAAGTGAAGTTATGCGGAAGTAAACATTGAAATAACAAAATAACCAACTGATAGGTTACAATGACAAGTAAAATTATTGATCATTAATATGATTGAAAGTGATGAATTGTTTTCGGGGCATGGTAACACAATCATAAAAAGAGATACAGTTTTACACAGAACTTATGTTTCCGATAAAGTGCATAAACCTAGTAACCCATTAAGAGCTATTATCATTGTCGAACACTCACCAACATATTGAATTTCTAGGTTTCTGTGTAATAGAATAAGAAAATATTCGTATATCTTAGACTATGCATTGATGAACTCTTATCAGTTTGTTTAAATTGTTGATACATTTGTACTAGATGAAGGTGAATGATTAGTTAGCTTGTACATGAATACACCGGTACCTAAAGCCCTGCATTGGTCTAGACGTTTCCTATTTGATCACCCCTTATTATAAGAAGGAAGCAAAATGACGATTGGGCACATCATGGAGATGATGTGTATATGTTTGTCGTCTAATTATTTGAAATTTAGGTGAGAATTATATAAAATAATTCGAGTTGTCCCAATGGAGCAGCTTTTGTCGGTCCCAATATCAAACATCTTTATGCAATAGTTGTAAAATAATCTTTTGGATAAGAATCCACTGAAACCAAAATTGTACCTATGGATTCTGGATGACATATTAATGATCTGGAACCATGGTGATGGTGAAATGGAAAATTTCTTAAATTTTACGAATCGAATGGGCGGATTTCAATTTACTCTGGGAACGTGATAATCAGGTGAATTACCATTTTTGGATGTCAAGTTGATTAAAAATGGTCACAAATGATAAAGAGATATATTTAGGAAGGATACTTATTCGGGAATCCTTCTTAATTTCAATTCCAATTACACGTATCGTATTAAAATCTGTATCCTCAAGTCATTAACATTAAGGAGTCTTATATAAGCAGAATTAAAGCAAAGCGAATTCGGAAATAGGTAGACTGCGTGATATATTCAGGGCTAATGGTTATCATCTTCATTTAATAGAAGCAAGAATGTGGGAGGTCGTAAGAAAATTTAATCATAATTTGAGGTATATAAAATCTGATAATGGGAAGAAAGATCGTAAGATCGCGGTACTTCCGGACTCTAAACTAAATTGGACGGTACCGTCCTTTTTTTCCCACATTCCTCACCTGCATATATAGTAGGTAAAGAGCGTAATACCGGATACTACTGATGAATCGCCAGTAAAAACGAAATGAATGTGCTCGAGATCATACTTTATTTTCATGATGCTTTTGGTTTATCCTTATAGTCATATTAGAGCTTATTTGTTACCAAGTGCGCAACACCTAATACACAATTGTATTAAGTGAACAGTCAGCTGGAAAAAAATATGTGGCTAGAAGAAACGCTGTGCTTGCTTCATTATTTTGTATTTTTATATTTGCGATAATGAGTGAACTGGAGAAGGCGATCACCTATAGTCTCAGATTTATCTTCGATAAACAATACAATTGGAATTAAGCCGGTGTCATTCAAAATGAAGATCAAGTAATCTGGCACTATTCTTGGCTTCTTTAGGTGTCATCAGTTGTTTTAGAGTTGCATTCGATGTACTTATGTAGTTTTTGCTCGAACGTTTATGTTAGATAAAATAAAATTATTGATATTAAAAAGTTCGGTGAAGCAAACGATTTTAGGGAGAGTTATTTGTCCATTTGCCCCTCTGTTCTTATAGATAAGGTAAAATTATGCAACAAGCAGTATAGGACATGCTAGTATGTCCTCTCGTAGCTGTTTATTTAAACATATTTCCATGTTTTTTGTTAATTTGACTGATATAAATAATGTTTTTTATGTTAAATCAATTCCAAAATATCGAGTAACACCTGCTGTTAAAATCGATAGACTTAGGAGCAAATTAAAATCGATTTATCTGAAACGCAAGCCGACAATTTATTTATTTGTAAAATATTAAGTAAATTGAAATTTGAAAGAAAAGTTACCTATAATTAATGACAGATAATCTTGTTAAAATAACATACATCACAGAAAATTTGAGCATGATTTATTTAAACCAAGTTTGCGAGGTTCATATAAATAGCAATCCCATTATCTAGACGTTTGTCAGTGTAAACTAAGCTTCGCTTAATTTAGAAAGCATTTCATCTAATACAACGGATTCGTTCGAATTAGGAACTCTTCGAATACAGTGCAGAAATTTGCCAAGTACATGGCTCAAATTTGGGCACGTCTGCTTCGGAATTTGTATCACTAAACACTGATCCACCCTGTTGCACCCTACTCAACTTTTATATATTAACTTTTGTTTTTGTTAGAATTTCTTTTAGGCTGAGCATTTGGTACATCATTTAGGCCGTAAGTTCCAACTAGACGCCAACATTCTGTCATTATACAATAGATACTATGTTCGTAACTTTGATTTAAATAATTGTCACTACCACTTGCACAATTAATGATTGATTAACCATATATATGGACAATTCAATACAATTTCATCACATAGCTTGGAGAATGTTCTATAATGACAGATATGTGGTAGCTAGTTTGAACTTTAGGTCTAAGGCTGTGTTCTATGGGCACAAACTGTAGGAAAGGCTAACTAAAGACCTAAGTTTTTATATTACCAAAAAATTGTGTAGCTTGCATTAAGGTGGTTCAGTGATTAGAGCACAGTTTTCGATGTACACGTACCCACGTTTGAGCACCGTCCACGGCAAATTATGTACAGTATTTAAAGAAAACCAAATAGGTACGAAACCGGTCTACTGGTTGAATTGCCTTTTTAACATTACACGATGCTTAGTTTATACTAACAAATGCTTATATGATGGGATTGGTGTTTATTTATATCAAGCTCACAACGTTGATTTTAATAATTGTCACTACATATGACATCAATGTCAAGTTCAATATATAAAATCTAATCAAGCAAAATTAGACACATCTTCCATTGGTACTTAACTGATAAATTACAACTTACTAGTTACTTTATGCTTGCATTTCTATTTCACTTACATGCATAAACGATTTTGTTTGAACAGTCAAGAACGATTCAGCATAATTTTTTCTCAAATTCAAGTTTTTCAAACATTAGTTAGTAAATGTCCAAGAAACAATCTATTTTTACGCATCTGAAGTAACTTAATTTGTTAACCGGCAGTACATTGAATTTCCCTTTTTCTAAATACACAGGATTTGCCCTTTACTTTCTTGCACATTAACTATGAATAATTGAACCCTTCCTATGTGCAAAAACAAAAAGAAATTTTATCAGATACAAGAAATGTTTCTTGCACCTCTGGTTTAGTATTTTCTTTCAGTGGACTATTTATAGTATCGCTTTCACCCATGGTCTCAGGCTATGCATCCAACGTCTCTTAACTCATGATAGATACTGTTATACTTGGGGAAGAGTTATTGAAGTGAAGTATATTGGAGGTATCTGATTATATATCTGTTATCTGCATAAACTAGTAAAAGCAATTCATCAAATAAAACGTGCCCCTATTTGGACTTCACGGTCAACAAAATGATAAAGAAAAGTATTCGATTGAAAAAAGATATAAATATATATTATAGACAGGTAAATAAAGTAAACTGCATGAAATGAGACTTTGGGCACGAGTTCCAGGAATTTGAATTAAATGAAACCTGGTATAGATTCGGGTCACGAACATTCTTGCAATGACTTGATTAGTGACCAATTATGACGACACCGGACTATTTGGTGAATTTCCCTTGATCTCTGTTGAAATGCTTAATAAAAAACACAAACAACCATAATCAGACTCTGCCTTTATAGTTTAAATCATTATAAATTTACTAGATGGCGCGGTGCTTGTGTTTTAATTTGAAGATCAGGTATGCCTGTTGGAATTTCAAGTCGAAGGCTATACAAGAAAATATCCTCCAGAATTAATGACCGACTTCAATACATATTCTGGTATATAACTGGAAATATTTTTTTCCATTTGGTGGGACGCTAGGTTTGACTAGAAATATGCTTAATGAAATCCTTCCATATCACAATAATTTACTACATATAGGTTTTATATATATACACATGTATATAAGACTAAATAAAATAATAGACTTAAATATGAGGGATTTGCCCAGCGGATATTTCAGGCCCATTCAATTGACAAAAGGACTGAGTCATAATTTTCACTCACATCCACTTATTTTTTCAAAGCATCCTCTCATTCAAGTTTGATTTCCTTGAGTCAGTATTAAGAGATAAATAGAAGATTGCAAAAAATGGCCGACATGTATCAAAAGGAGTGTTTCATTTGTTATTCATTTTATGCCGAATGACCAAATAAAATTTGCATTGTTGTTTGTTTTAAATAGGTAACCTTGATTTACATGATCGACTCCAAAGATTTTTAATTTAATTTGACACTGAGATTACTTAAATAACAAAAATATAGCCACATACTTATTTTCTTGCAAGACCCTCCATTCTTAAACGTTACAGTAATTCAAAATCACTAAATTTAAAATGTGTCATTTCAGGAGGAAGTATGCCTCAAAAACTTCAGGAATGAATTTATTTAAAGTTAGATTTGAGAAAATTATTGAACAAGGCGTAAAAGCAGAACTTCACCTTTTTGTTTGTCTAGCAGAACGCATGTCCTCAGCATTGTCAATATAAACAAAAGGCATAAACCGGACTTGAACTGCATTGCACTCGTCTTCCAGCTAAGCCACAAATAACATAAAAAATTACTGAATTGAAATTATGTATGGAGTCAAAGGTAAACTCAAATAGGATACAATGTATCTGCCAAGTTAAGCATTTATAAGAGTTTTAATTTTCGTTGCACATACATTTCGTGCTCACAGGCTACTTAACAGTAAGTGCCGGCAATAATCCCCAAACCCACGATGTATTTGTTGCATGAATTTGGGTTAAAGTCATAGTGCCGGCATGGTAAAGAGGATTCGCCAGTAAGCACAAGGCGCTTGTACACATGGATCTAAACCTTTTGTTTACGTTTTATTTGTCATATCAGTTTGGTCCTATTTGAACCAGCTTGCTACCGGCTACGCTTTTCCTTATAAATTGCTAAGTTGTACTAGTGAAACATTTTAAATCACCAACATTAACAGCAAAAACGAATGGTTTGCTATGCAATTAAATATTTGCATTTAATTTTGCTTATACGTTATTCTCTTAATCCACATGATCGTTAAACAAAATTATTGGTTTTGGAACCGTATCAAAGCCACATAGCCTAGATTTAAAAAAATCAAATTTAACTTTACACTTCTAAAATACGCAATTCATAGTAAACCACAAAGTTGAACTTATAAAACATTTCAAACACTCTATCTTTAACAGATCAGACAAATGGCTCACTACTTAATTAAATGCTTGTACTTGATTTACCTTATGATTTACACTCTTAGTCAACATGATCGATAAACGAAAATTGGTTGCGCGGGAGGTGATAACGATTAATACAATCAAGGATGCGATCATGATATAAACACCTGACCCATTAAGTAAATAAATTTGTCAATATAGTATAGAAAGGGCTATTTATCAAGTAGACCGGTTTCGTTCTTATTGGGAACTCATCATGTACTGGCCAGAATTTGCCGCGGACGTGGCTCGAACCTGGACACGTCTACTTCGGAATCTGGTGCTCTAATCACTGAGCCACCTTACCGCACGTTATACACAATTTCCAGTTATATACTAAATAATGTAATTCGGTTAGTCTTTTTTATTTTAGACACAAAGTTCCAAAAAACTAAGTCCAGTCTGTCATTATCGAACAAATATCACGTTATTTAAATCAAGTTTGCGAGCTTGAAGTAAACACCGATCCCATTGAATTTAACCAGTCGTCGAACAACATAACAAAACTACCGCCAGCCGCAACGCTCTGACGCGTTTCGACCATTCATGAACATCATCAGAGTACGATGGAACACTGACTAGCGAGGATCAAACCACATTGTATATATATGGAAAGCAAAATGAAATATGCGGCTCTCATCTCTAGTAACCTTGCATCTATTGTACGTGATTGCAAATGTCGGCTGCACAATTTCTATGCAGTCACGAACATTAGTTGTTTGTAGCTTTCGCCACACACATATATAGACAATACAAGTAAACAATAATTGATTGCGCGGGTGGTGGTAACAGTTCTTTAAATCAAGTTTGCGAGCTTGAAGTAAGCAATGATCCCATTGTATTTAACCATATATATGCAATGCGGTTTGATCTTTGCTTGTCAGTTTGCTGTCGTACTTTGATGATGATCATGGAAGGTCTAAACGCGTCATTGCGTTGAGGCTGGCGGTAGTTCTGTTATGTTGTTCGACGACTGGTTAAATAAAATGGGATCGGTGTTTACTTCAAGCACGCAAACTTGATTTAAAGAATTGCTACCACCACCCGCGCAATCAATTATTGTTTAATCGTATTGTCTAAATATCACGTTACCTGGGGCTGTGGTATTTAAATGAACATTTATATAATTAGACTAACATTGGTTACGCGGGCGGTGATAATAATTTCTATAATCAAGATTGCGAACATGATATAAACAGCTAATACATTATGTACATACAATTGTCAGTATAAAGTAAGAATTGTATAGTGTAGAAAAGGAAATTTATCCAGTAGACCGGTTTCGTCCTTATTGGCAGTAAGCATGAAATACATATGTACGTGAGATTATGCATCTCGTTCATTCTGATGCTAGTTTATATTTCTGGTCCTTTTTGAACTAATTTGCTTCTAGATACGCAATACCTAATACACATCTTTGTATATATGTATATATATATGCAAATATATATATATATATATATAAATATATATTATTTCTTCGAAAAAAAACGTATAAGCTATGCAAATGTCAATAAAAACAAAATTATCGTTTATTTGAGATGTATACATAATTAAACTGTCTTGTATTTTAACGAAAATTTTAAAATATGCACACGGAGATGTAAAAGTTATTAGTTTTATGTGTACGTACGTGTATTTAAGAGTGCAGGCATACACGGTTGGGCGCGTTTCTAAATAAATTTACCTGATATTGATTTTTGACAATTTTCTGCTAAAAAAGTAATGCACCAATTAAAATTTTGTGACTTGTATAATTGTAAAGACATAAAGGACAACAGTAGAAATCAATTTTTTTCTGTTCAGGTGGGCAAAATTTCCGTGCAGAACATAAGGACAGACACAATTCGCATAATTAAACCCGTCGGAGTGAACTGAAAGAGAAACCTATCGTAGAGTAATTGTGCTCGGTTGATAAATTCAACAATCAGTTTGTCTGGTAAATAAGGTCATTTCGAGGCAAAATATTAAAGTACAACCTAAACGTTATATTTTATATAATTATTTATTTTATTTGCGTCGGTTTTACATAACGTTCATCTTCAGATAAACGCTTTACATGATTATGTTTAGGTGCGACCGAAACAGAATAAAATGGAAACAAATCATCAGTGGCGCTTTTACTAAAATATAAAATTTTATGCAATAAACTGATTGTCTATAACTCACGGAATTTAGCCTCCATTCCTGGCCAAATGCATGGAAATTCAATGAAAATAATTATTACTTGATTAGCATACATTTAGCATAACTAAATTTAAATAAAAATGGCACTAGGCACTGAATAAACAACAGAACGAGAGGTATAATATCATGTTTGCATGTGTTTCGTGCTTACCGGCTACTCATCAGTAAGTGCCGTTGCTATGCGCAATACACAATAAATAATTGGCAAATACTTGTTGTACTGTTGGACGATACAAACTACTATACGAATGAGCATTTACGCAGTAATGGAGTTAACTTCATATAAAGTCTTTGGCAAGGCGTCATCAAAGCCAGCTCACCATATAATACAAACGTCGAATGTAAAGTGTCCCAAAAGATGTTTTCAAAATGCCCTGCCTATATATAGTAATCATAACTTGGATTTCGAGATAGGACAAATTTTACCAAAATTGAAAATTACAGCCACTTTTTAACACCTGTTAACCCAACAAGGATAAGGCTTCCTGGAAATATACCTCGTGATAAGCATTAATAAAAAAAATATTTAGTTGCTTAAATTGTTAGATCGGTTTTCTTTTGAAATAAAATAAAATAAAATGTATAAATAAATATATTTGAACTTCCATCTTGAACAATTGATGTTGTTTTATGCATAATTTACTTAATTTATGGTTACGATCTATTGTTTAAGGAAGATCTGATTTAAAATAAAACCATTTGCCAGACCTTGTATAGATTTCAACACTTCCTCATAGTTGAAAAGTGTGGAATATCTCTAGTTTCTCAGCTAGAGCGTGATTGAGAGGATCACCGCTATCCAGACCAACCAGAATTTAATTTAAAATACGTACGCGAAATAAAACCAAAATTGGTAATTAAATTGTTTAATAAAGTAATAAAGTGCCGGGTTACGTGCCAAAAATTGGAATTTACATGCTGGCATCATTTCTTCCTATATAACTATTAACCGAAGTCAACACTCGCTCTCAGTATTGAAGCCGCACTAATCATAAGCGTGTATATCTGCAGAATTCATTCCTCGATATATTTTCGGCTAAACTATGATAAAAATAACTATTCATTTTAGTGCGATTCACCTCATTCTCATCTGTTTGTCTCCTCATGTATGGTTCTAAAGGCAAAATAGGATATTCTTTAAATCAAGTTTGTGAGCTTGAAGTAACCACGAATCCCATTGTATTTATCCAGTCGTCGAACAAGATAAAAAAACTACAGACAGCCGCAACGCACTGACGTGTTTCGACCTTCCATGATCATCATCAGAGTACGACCGCAAACTGACTATCGAGGATCAAATCGCATTGAATATATATGGAAATCACCTCTAGCAGACTCGCATACATTGTACGTGCCTGGAAATGTCGGCTGCACAATTTCTATGCAGTCACGAACATTAACTGTTTGCAGCTTTTATCACATATACATATATAGGCAATACAATTTAACAATAATTGATTGCGCAGGTGGTGGTAACAATTCTTTAAATCAAGTTTGCGAGCTTGAAATAAACATCAATCCCATTGTATTTTACCAGTCGTCGAACAACATAACAAAAATAACCGCCAGCCGCAACGCACGCTGCAGCTGACATTTCCAATCAAGTTCAATGTATGTGAGACAGCTAGAATTGAGAGCGCATATTTAACTTTTATTTACATATATATTCAATGCGGTGTGATCCTCGATAATCAGTTTGCCGTCGTATTCTGATGATGATCATGGAAGGTCGAAACGCGTCAGTGCGTTGCGGCTGACGGTAGTTTTATTATGTTGTTCGACGACTGGTTAAATTCAATGGGATTGGTGTTTACTTCAAGCTCACAAACTTGATTTAAAGAATTGTTACCACCACCCTCGCAATCAATTATTGTTAAATTGTATTGCCTACATATGTATATGTTTCGAAAAATAGGATATTGTCGTACTTAGGGTTAGTCTCCAGTATGACATGTCTGACTTTATTTTGCCGACAACTTGTTAAATTTTTGTTAATCAAGTTTCTTATTTTAAATGAATTCCAATCACATTTTAGTTAACAAGTCGTCCAGTACAAAAAAACTGCCATCCGTTGCACGCACTAACAAATTTCGACATTTTATGCTTAGCATCAGAGTTCGACGAAAAACAGACATACGGGGATGAAAATGACATGCATTGGTCATCGCAATATGATGAAGCGTAATAAACGTCAAAACGTGTTAGAATCTGTGACTGACGGTAGGTCTGTTGTAGTTTGCATCTTGTTAAATTAAATAGGAAAGGTGATACTCTCAATTACGCAAACTCGATTTAAAGAACTTTTGACACGACTCACACAATTCCTGTTTTTTTTTATTTTTGCCGTGCCCACCATTCATCCACCCAGAGCAAAGCCAAAAATATTAACTTCTCTGATTATTGAAGTGCAGCCTGTTTTTGAAGACAATTAGGCTTTAGATATTACATATATTGCAGAAAGCTAGTTGAAATTATATTATATGTATATGCTAAAGTCAGCATGCAAAAAGGTATAATCTATTAAACGAATGCATTTTGTACTTCCTGGTGATATTGAGTCCAAAACCAACCACATATTTGGATTAGAAATGTGACTCGATTGAACGCAATAATCCTCATTTCGTAGATGTATTGAAGCAGTATAGAAGAACTTTAAATAAAATACGCCGCAGTTTGATCTCCAAGCTAACTCACTATATAAAATATGTAACATAACTACAAAAGGGAACCAACACGGCGATTGTGAAGATAGGTTAAAGTCACTGAACAGAAATAAAGAACAATTCTGGAGACTTATTATTCCAGAAATGTATTATAATGTGGTCTCGATCGACAACAGTTATCAGAATTTCTTTGCAATCATGACATCATAGAGTAAAATAAAGTAATCATATATTTTGGCTACTAATACACAAATTTATGTTCATATATATCAGTTCTCCGCAACAGATATCATCTAATTTTAATACTGTGTTGGTTACAAATTTGCATTGTTAAAGACTATGTAAATTTGACTCAAATACTGCTTGAATACAAGAATTCTATACACTGTCCAACTATTTCCACAATACCCGACCAAAAATATTATGTTTGGGGCGTGGCGCTTGCCCATTCTGATAAGTTGCCAATTTGCAGAAAACGATTGTGAACCTGAGAGTCATTCGCATGAACTGCCTTATTATTAGGTATAAAATTCCTTATACATCATTGCATATATATTAGTTCTAAGTAAAATAAAATATATAGCTATTATATGTTTTCTGTATGACGTCATGATTAACACGAAAGTGTGGTGCGCGATGTCGTTTCAGGTCAGTGTATAAATATTTGCACAATTTTCATGGATTCAAAATGGTTACTCTCAATTTTGTTGAAATTTAGCCAAATTATTGAATCATGATATGGGTAACATTTAGAGATTTCGTACATAGGATATAAAATGTGATTGCTCGGAAATTTTATTTATTAGGCCTTTATATAAAGTTGATTCCGCGTCTGATTGAATACCACATTATATAGAAGAATGCCACTTCCAACTAATTTCCAATTAATTGAGTAAAAATGTAGTGGGCTTGGGGCGTGGGGCTAGCTTCTTCTGATCAATTTTCAGTGAACCAGTAACGCAGGTGAAAATGAGAATTCACCCCTTGTCTATGCTTACTCTTAATTTTATTTTAATTAGCTTTACACTCGGTACGAATTTCCTAATACGTAAACTCTTATAAATTGGCTTATCGCAACAAAGATTATATAAATATTATATTTTTCAATGAATAATTTCATGTTTACAACGAAAATGCGCGAATCTAAGGTTTTCCAAAATGATATTCTTAATTTTTTTGACATGTTATTTATTTCTGCATTGACGTAGATTATACAATTTCGCTATTTCGTGTACACTCTATAAATTGTGTTGGCTTTGAATTCGCATTGCTTTGGACGTTATAGGCACTGAACTCTTCTATCCGCTTGATTACAAGCTAATATCCTATTAATTGATTAAAATTAAAATAGGTTTGGGGCCTATTGCAGGCACCCACTGTTGAGATGTTGGTACGCTAGAAATGCAATTGCATATGACATAATTCTTTTTCTATGTTGACTTTTGCATATCCGTCTGGTTTTATTTGAACAACGTAATTAATAATTATACTTTATTGTCTATATTTTAATTAGAAAATATGTACATATAAAAAACAACAAACCGGAATTAAACAGAAAACTGCATGAAATACGCGGCTATCAATTTGTAGGGGACCGTTGCATGATTCTAAGATAACTTTTTATGACGTGTTTATGACATGATACAGTGAAACCCTCATGGAAGCTGAAGTTCTGATGTCGCCTTGCCTTAAAGCTGACTTGGCCATAATGGCGTTGTGTCGAGGTTTAGTTTATCTCACTTCTCTGAGTTATACATATATTAATAGACTTATAGTAACTAGATACCCCTTCTCTCTCTCGTACATCTTACTTATATGTTGTGTGCCTAACTTATTATTTTTGTCGCTTTTTATAAGTCTGTTTTGTTTTTTTTTGTCTCGTTTCTTATGATAATATGACAGTGAAGCATTAGTTACTGTTGGGCTCTGTATGGCTGTGCATGTTGATGAAAAACTGTTTAAAGGGATGAACACGTTCTGCATTCATATTACATTTATCTAACGAGTCTTGAATAAGGAAGAAACATATTTACTAAAATATAAATCATTTTCATTTGTATTCCACGTTATTTGTACACATCTATCATATACATTTGAAAGTGTAATTCTTCTGTCGAAGCGCAGATTATGAGTACTCTTCCAGAAAGATTTTATGAAGAAAAATACTAGGGTTTACCTAATTCCTACGAAAAATATGTTTATCAGATGCACAGATTGTCCTAAATTTGCACTATTAAGGTTATTATTAGGAGAATAAAGTTAGCTCAAATAATGATTAGAAAATAATGAAATGTGTGTTTTTAATTTATACATACAATGCAAACAGAAACTAAAGACAAGCAATCAATTGTTTTAAAACTCAAGTTTTGTTAATAAAGATGATGTGAAACAATCATAGACAAACAAACACGTCAGCAGTAAATGATACTCCAAAGTTTTCAGTGATGGATAATGTCATGTTGAAACTTTCTTTGCAATGAGACCAATCAGGAATAAAATACAAAGAAGGCAGTCTCCATTCACTTAGAAATAAGGAATATTTTAAATATGCTAACTGCGCCTATCCAAATAAGGACGAAACCGGTCCAATAGATGAATTGCCTAATCTATACCATTCAATTAATAGTTTATACTTAAACGTGTAGGTAATTAAAGGGTCACGTATTTATATCAAGAACGCAAACTTGATTATAATAATTGTTATCACCGCCCGCGCAACTAATGTTCGTTTAATTATATAAATGTTTATTTCAACACCACTTCCCCATGTAGTGTTGCGTCTGTTCAGTAATGACAGATTGGGGATGGTTAGTTGGAACTTTGGGTCTAAATGGATGCCATACGAGTTCCAGCTAAAGGAAAAATAGACTAACCAAGTTACTTTAGTTAGAATATAATCGAAAATTGTGTGTAGTGTAGTGTGCGGCAGGGTGGCTCATTGGTAAGAGCACTAGATTCCGAAGCAGACGTGTCCAGATCTGATCTATGTCCGCGGCAAATTCTTGTCAGTACGTATGAGTTCCCAAAAAGGACGAAACCGGTCTACTGGATGTATTGCCTTTTCTACACTCTACAATTCTTAGTTTATTCTGATATATAGAAGTAATTAATGAGTCATGTGTTTATATCAAGACCGCAACCGTGATTATAATAATTGTTATCACCGCCCGCACAAAAAATGTTCGTTTAACTGCACCTGACAGTCGTCAGTTGGAGTACATTGATGATAATGTTGCTAAACAATGATCATTCCTACAAGTTTTTACATTTTTTGCCTTGCATAACAAAAAACTGCTTTCCAATCGGACCTGCGAAATTATTGTTTGGCATATGCCTACAAAAAGCTCATTGTATATATATATATATATATATATATATATATAATAACTACATAAACATGGTGCAGTGTTTTTCGAATAAATTTTATCAATTCACATCGGTGACGTTATCAGTTTTTTCTAAATTTAATCCTCTGCCATGACACGCATGCAGTTTCTCATTTGCCATAGCAGATTTTTCCCATAGCACCAAGACCTAGTAATATCAAAGTTATCAATTTCTTTTTACAATTACAGACAATTTGGTGTCAGTACTATCTTGCATGTGTCGGTCTGGTTACTTGACTAACTATGTATATCCCAGTTGATTCGATATTCAAACAGACATTGAAAAAAAATTTTAAGTTGTGATAGTTCCCTTTTCTTGGAATATTTGTTGAATCATCAAATAAATGGTTATTAATTTATTATTTTATTATTATAAAAATGAATATCAATATTAAAAAAGGTTTATTTTTCAGTCTTGTAGTATTCATATCATTTTAGTTTATACATTCCTCGGTAATTATCTCGATTCCTCATTAAATTTAACAATATAAAGTAAAAGTAATATCATTTTGAAGGATGAAAAAATATAATGAATAAATATTTGATGAACCATACATTGTGAGGCATTAAAGTGATTTAAATTAATTGTAATCTTTTATATAGGTGAAGCATAGACGAAACCTAAGATAATATTTTAAATGAGATCAATTTTCAAAGCCTTCACTTAGTCCCGATTGGGAATTTTGAAAATAGTTGACCGAAATTTTTCAACTGGAATCATGGCCAAACAGAATATCTCTCAACCATAAGATCCTGGCATGACATTGAAATCTTTTTTGTATGCGAACTACATGACACTTTATATATATAAGATTACATATTTAAATATATTAATATATATTGCGATAAAATTATTATTGCGGGATACTATTTTTCAAATATTTTTCTGTATAAGCTATTCTTTGTATATTGTTGTAAGTACAATCCATCTATTAACTTGATGACAACCACATCGGAAACTCATCTAGCACTTCCCATAATTGACGTGACTAAGGCTCGAAACAAAATAAACTCACATAGGTTATTTGCATCCAGTACTCTGCGCTAACCAAGCTGCACACTATCTGTAATTTCTGTTAGACAACGTTTTATGTTGGTTGGCACGTCTTTCCAACTGTTCATTCGCAAGCTGTCAAAACAAAAAAAAAACTAGGACGCTAAAGGAAGGATAGTGAATTGTTTCGTCTTTCCTTCATATTGAGCACATTTGGCATCGCTTCAGAACTAAATTTCCAAATGGCCACCTCCCATCTGTCAGTGATGAACAGACAGCGTGTCACCTGGGGAAGGTATATTGAATTAATATTACACGTATATTCGCAGTCTTTTATAATAACGCAAGTACAATTCATCATGTAGGTCAATTTCAAACTTATTGGGCTCTCATTAAGTGATTGTCAGAATTGTCGCGATCGCAGGTCGAACTGGGGCGTATTAATTTCGGAGACTTCATTCATACACTGCAAACCAAAGCCGTGCATAACAAGCAATTTTCAGTAATACACCAATACGGATTAACCAGGTTTACTTGATAAATATAATTTGGTAACTTACGCCAATTTTAGCATAGTCTTACCCATTTTACAATAAAATCGTACCATATAAACGTCAATTCAATGTCACTTCCACAGGTGGCATAGCATATGATTAGTAAGGAAAAACGGAGGTGGCCAGTTAGAGCTTTGGATCGAAATCGATGCCAAACAGCCTCCACCAGAAGGAAAGTCAGACTTAAAAGATTATAAGTTGGTATATTATGGAAAACTCAATGTAGTGCATGCTCTGAATGGTGCAATAAAGAATTGTGTCTTCGTGAAAATTTTTCCGTTTTTAAAACATCTATCACGGAAATTTTAGAAAGTACTTCATAAGTGCGTATAATGTCGAAGACCCTCTACTTGATGAATTGCAGTTGCTACCGAATGCACTGTGTAGCCTATACCGGAGAACAAGAATATAAAAAATGTTATCATAAAAAATTAAATTCAAAATAAATTTTCAAGTGACATGGAGTATATGCAATAATTAAAATCGGAGGTCGATTTTCTGCCATAAAGGCTGCATCTGAAGGTAACACAGAACAAATCTGCAGCTAGCATATAATGGAAAATTACACGCAGTGTGCAGTGTGGGTGGCGCATTTAGCGAATTAAGAATCAGAATTAAATCTATCTGAGTTTGAGGCTGACTCGTGCATTTCCTTAATAAGCACGAAACCGATCTACTTTATGAATTGTATTGGGTAATGTGTATAAAATTTATTATATACTGACAATATTGTAAAAAAAATCTTTTCATGAAAACGATTATATATATATATATATATATATTGTAATATTCATTACTTCGTCATTGGTTAAATATTGGTTTGGGCAATTATTCGGAGCTGGACAATTTTCATAGTGTAATTATTCTCTCCTGTTTATGGTTCTCGTAATACCCTCAGCTGAACTGAATGAGGATAGAAGTAACTGATTTTGACAAACAGTTAGTATTAATTAATTTTAAATGATGTCAAACTGTTACAACATACTTTTCTGAATTTTTAACTCGAAATCTCGGCTTCCCATGGTAATAATAGTTATGTCGCGTGAGAGAAAGAGGGAGAGAGACCGATGTAGCTTTTTTGTTACGGCTAATTAGTGGATAACTTTCTGTGACATACTGACATTTATGCCGCATTTTAAACTATAGAAAACTCACTATTAATGAACTGCCAGTAACAATGTTTGCCTCGTTTTTCTCACTTATTTTGTTGTTCTTCAAAGTGATATCCGTGCTTCAATCCCAGCTGTCAATAATCAGTAATTACGTACGTTTAAATAACGTAGAGTTGACGTGAAAATGGAAACTGAACACACTAGAGAAAATAAAAGCCTAAACAAAAATGGTTATTTGCTATTTAATTAAAAAATGTATCCCGAACCACGCCAAAGCATTCTAAAAATCAAAAAACCAAAAATTGTTAAATGAAGCCTCCATTACTCAATTGAGATTTGAAATATCCGGCAACCTCTTAGTGGTAAGAAGTAGGCCAATAAATGCTTGTGTGGGCAGTGATAGAAATTTAGTCTGCATATTTGCTTCAAATTATAAATCGTTATCTTTACTGTAATAAAAATTAGACTAATTCAACAACTTTTAATAACGGTGCTATAGCAGCAAATGTGTTATAAGTGTACCTGAATAAAAATTATGCAGAAACTATTTCAGTCCTTTACGATGTAATTGAGACTTATAGGTGGTGAGAGGAGCATACCAGATTTTCAATATATATAATTATACACGCACTGATTTGAAGTCTACTTATATACATATATATATATATATATATATATATATATATATATATATATGTGTGTGTGTTATGCATACATTCATATCGTTGTTTGATGCCATCTATTTTATTTGACATCAGAATCTGCTAATGGCTATATTGTATCGATACACATCAGTAGGTGTGAAGAAAATTTTATTTGGTACGTTGTCCTATCGGTTGTAAAAATTAGATTGGTGTTTAATTAATATAAGTAACCTTGATATACGTATAACCTTTATTTGCATTATTTTCCACTTATGTTTCATCAGGGCTCTGATGCGTAGAGTGTTAATCATGACCTCAGCATCGAAGTAAATTAGTGAAGTCACATTCGGTACGCAAGCAATAAGTATTTCTGATAGAAACATCTGACAGGATAAACTAAGTTTTACGTATTACCATGGTGTATTACTTTGAACTGTATTCATGATTTGTTTACCAGAAGTGCTAGGAAGTATACAAAGCCGCAGTACCATAAACAAATTGGATTAACAAATCTATGAAAATGAGTCAATCAGTAACCAATTTAACAACAAATCTCCCATAAAATATGTTCCGTTTCTATTTTGCTAGAACGCATAAATCTTGTATTCTTTAATGGTTAGATATTGTTTTTTTTTAAATCAAACTTCTAAAGGAAACACAGAACTTAATTTAAAACATAACAAATTCGAAAGTAAATGCAGAATATGATAAACCATTTAAGCGTTATAATAATAGAAACATCGTTTCTACGCTGAATAGAAAAATATAGAATATTCTATTTGCTTAATTGCAAATGAATTTAACGTTGTTGTGTTAATTGATTTCTCGAGTCACTTTTAATGTAATAAAATTAGTTTGTGAAGTTTTTTGTGCTGCATCCTAGCAGTAACAAACAAAGTATATAATAAGTCTTTAAATTATGTATACACAAATCTAGTTTTATATCACCAGTCGCAAAACACAGCATATGTACTGACAGGATTCGACTATCCATTATCACCATCAAAGCACGACTGCAATGGGATGAGTGAGGATCAAACCACAACTCATGTATTAAGGATACAAAATTATATATGCGGCCCCCACCCCTAGTAGTCTCGCATACTTTGTAATTGACTGGAAATATCGGATTCAAAATTTCTAGGCAAATACGAATATTAACCTTTTGCAACTTTCCCTACATGTAAATACGTTGTTCATTTGAATAGTCATTGCTTACACGGGTGGTGGTAATAACTATTTGAGTCAAGTTTGCGAGCTTGATATAATTCCATTTTATTTATTCAATTTTGATTTCCTAATTTATGCATTGCGGTTTGATTTCCTATAGTCAGTTCGCTATCGTGCTCTGATGATGACCAAAGAAGGTTAAAACGCGTCAGTAAGTGTACCTGACGGTAGATTTGCTTTGTTGTGCGATTGTTAAAATACAATGTGATTTATGTTTTTATGAACCTTGCAAACAAGATTTAGTGATTTTTTACCATCATCCGCACAATAAATAATTGCTTAATACTGTATAATATTTATTTTTAGCCTTGATCGTGCATTAACCATATAAACTGTTAATGATGTGATATATTACTTGAAAACCCATAGAATTTAACAAAATTAACGTCAAAAATAGTAAAACTGATTTAACTATGTGGTACTTCAAGGGAAATTTAGATGGTCTGCTTTTCAGAATCACATAAATTTTAGGCATAAGGAAACGTAAATTTACTCGAACACTGCTCCAATATACATAAATGCACAAAATTATATAATCTGCTCGACTGCAGCAAGTGAATTTCGCAACATCGAAGTTCTGCAAAATGCTGATTTTTGTTGGTCAAAACACTTGGAAGTCTGCTTAGTTTTGACTCTGATAATAATTTATTTCTTCGAAAATAGGAATTGCAGATTTATTGTTAGTTTTACTCAAACGATTTAATATATTTATCAACAAACCAATATTGAAAGACAAGAGAGTTCACATTTCAGCACATCGTAGAGTACAGACTAAAATTTTCCTAGTTTCGCTATAATATACTTGAAATATTTGTAAAATATTCTCGATTTTTTTATGCAATATATTTACGTCTCTTTTTTAAATGCATTGAGGAATTCAGTAATAAATCCCATAATAGAGAAATAAAATTGTCAGAATTAGACATGATTAAAAACTAGCTAATTTGGGAATTTATGGACACAAAAAAGTCTTAATGTAATCCTGACTAATAGAAGAGAAAACGTATCAACCATAGGTCTTAAGAAGGATCAAGTTGAACTAATTAACCGTGGTTTATACATAGCTATTCCTAATGAAAGATCGGTTAGAAACGAAGTAATTACGGAGGCTGTCAAAACGGCATACCTTCTTTCAGATAAGTTATGGTGAAATTTGAATTAGATTTGCCTCAATGGTTTTAAAAAACCAATAGGATAAAGTTAAGTTAAATATGAAATTAAACGTCTCGGAAAAGAGATAATTACAAATAATTTTATTTTTCTAAAAGCTGATAAAAGAGGAGTGACAGTTCTGATGAATCAATCCGATTATAATAATAAAATGATAGAATAGTTAAGTAATGCAGAAGTATACACTTTATTAACAAAAGACCCAAAGGATAGGTTATAAGGGCAAGTGAAATTATTAATCAATAATATGATTGCTATTGATGAATTTGATTCGACACATGGTAACACTCTCATACAAAGAGATAAAGTTGCACCCAGAGTTTATGGTTTAGTTAAAGTGCACAATCCTGGTAATCCATTAAGAGTTATTATGAATATCCAACACTCCCCAACACATAAAATTTATAAGTTTTTGTGTCAGAATAAGAACATGTTCCTATTTTTTAGAACATACCTTATTAAACTCATATCAGTTGGTTGAAATAGTTGATAAATATGGACTAGATGATAAGGATAGATAAGATAAGCGTATCCATGTACACAAATATACCAGTAACAGTCCCTTACACTAGGCACTGTACTCCCTAACCAAAAAGAAAAGATTAAACCCTTGGAAACATCAGTAGTGTATGAAATCCCTTGCAATGATTGTAGTCTTATGTATATTGGAAAGATCATGCGTCCAATCAAGGTAAGAATAGGTGAACATAAAACTGCATGTAATATGGACATATTACTAAATATGGACACACTATTAACTGGGATGATTGCAAATCCATAGCAATATGTAATCGAAATAGGGTGATGAGATTGGTTAGGGAATCTATCGGAAATAAATCTAGAGATAATATTAAGAATGAAACAGCAATTGAAAAATCATTAGGTTCGATTTGGAATACCGCATTAGCTAATGGCAGGAAAAGACGATTGCATTAATTGGAAACAGAAGCTAGCTCTAGTAAAAGATAGAGAAAAACGAATTAAGAGTCACATATCAGTGGGGTTATTATTCAGTTAGTCGCTAATCCATGAATTAGAATATAGTCTTTCTAAATTTGACCTCTATTTACTCGTTTGATGTTAAAACTATTAGTGTTTTGAACGCTCATTTTTGTTTCTTGCAACCCCACCCTACCTATTGAGATCATTCTAATAACACAGCATTTCAAATGTTTAGAATTAATAATTGGTTTGACGCGTGCAAAGGGTAAATTGTTCTATATTGACTGCAGATTCATTTATATGTACGTTCATGTGTACCAATTATATTTAACTGAATCTTTTTAGTTATGTATATGCATACACATGTACATGCGTGACGTGCGCCTATTTAATGTTATGACAATAACTGTTGTTAACAAGTCTATCCTGAGTACAACCTGAGTGGTTTGAATTGAAATTTAACACATGTAGTGGTCATTATTAATTCTAATTTTTTCACTCATAATGGTATGTTTTTATGACAAGTGTTTCTGAATTATTGGACTCCCCTCCCCCCAGAAAAGGTGAGGGAAATCTCAGCTACTTCATTTTACAAGGACTGTATAAAACAAATAGTTAACGCATGCAAATGGTAAATTATTATTCAGCAACTCTAGTTTCACTTAGTTAGATGAACATAACAGTTACGGAAATGCACACACATATATGACACGTTGAATATCTAGTGAAAGGCCGGTCTGAAGTATCAATAATATGGCCAGAGGAAATAACGCGCTTGCTTCATTAGTTTGTTTTGTAAAACTGGTGAGGATGGACCAACTGAAGAAGGCTGCCGATAAAGGCAGCCGAAATATTTTGTTGAAGAAAGAAAACTACTGGAAAACTAACTGCGTTAGTCAAAACGCAGATCAGGTAATTTCGATTAATCCAGTTTCGCAAAAATATTTTACTTTATATCCACGTCTCATTTGGCAATGTCTTGGCTTATGAAGCTTCAAGTTGATTTAATATGCATTGGCCGTCGCAAATGTGCAAGCTGTGCATTAATGTTAAGCAAAATATGAAGAAATTGAAGCCATTTTTTATAGTAGTACATCTTAAACACAAATTTCAATGTGAAATTGGGAAATAATGCAATTTTAAAAGTAAAATCCCTTAAAAAGTAAAAAAAGTCGCCTGTCTGCTAAGACCGTAGCGCAGCAATACATGCGAATGATCTGTGTCATATAACCGGATAAAACAGCTAATACGATGCTCAATATTCTTATCTACAAAACGAAATTTGAGTCAATTTGATCCTTCTACATCAACGGTATTTATGACCGAATTAGTATAAATACTTGTAATAAGATTAAAGTAAGCAGTCGGTGGTAGCTTGTTGTGATACATTGTCTTTAGAAACGATTTATCACTAATGGCTATCAGAACGTTACTAGCACACATATGTGAACTGGTGAAGGAGACTTAACAAGTGAAATGTTTATTCGACAAATGGTAAATAACAATGGCTAGTTTAATGTCTAATATGAAACTTGTGCATTTTCGTACAAAAAGCATTAATATTAAGGATAAGCCCTCTGCAATGCAAAAAAAACAATATAATTTATTAATTCTCATCCAGTGCTGCTCAGTGCACTATGTATGCGGGACAGGCATATTGCAATAGAAGTAAATTCGAGGCTGTTTGAGATATTGCATGGCTGGAAAAAGGCGAATCTTTTTAGATAATTCGTTTAAATTCTTAAAATTTAAATTCTTTAAACGCGAATTTTTCACTTCAATTTTTTGGTTGTATAGTTGGTGCAATTAATCCAACTAAGCCACATTGGGATTCTAAAGTTAGTATACAATGTAGCACATATTACTGTGAATTAGAGTTCTAGCCAAAAGAAGATGGCCTTTTCAACTGCATCTTATTAACCGACTTTAAAATAAAGCAATACGTATATATATATATATTAAATGTATGGCTACATTTACTTCATGAATTAATAATACTTAACGGTTTTGAATATGTATCGCGCAACGAATTTGACAAATTAGAAAACAAATAAGTACTTACAATTGGCTTAGTTATATAGGTCATTTTATTTGTCTGCAAGCCCTTGAATTCAATTATCACGGTGTGTTATTTTATAAACAAAATTTGCAACTATACCAGTGGAATTGCACTCGGAATTTTAATAATCTTCCTTTCAGTGAACGATGAATTTCAAATGTCTATCGATTGACGATATATAAACGCGTAAAATTACTTCAAATTTGAAAAAAATTATAAGACAAATAGGAGTTCAACGAAGTTGATAAATTAAACAGGAAAATATGAAAAATTCGACACAAAAATGATGACGGAATGTTTATTTTTAATTCAATCTGATCAATTTGATCAAGTGAATCAATATATTTGAAAAAAGATTTCGTCGGAAGTAACAAAATGGTTGAATGATTCCAAATTGCCCTTTGTGAAAAGTATCAAAATTAAAGTCAATAATTTGTAAATTAATATTAAAACCAGTTAATTTTTGAAAATATAAGTTCAGTTAACTAGACCGTAGCATTATTAAGTAGTCTGAAACGAAATCACGCTCATATGCTTTTCCGTGTAAATTTCGTTTATGTGGAGACATTTCATCAATATTAATTAGGAGACCTAATAAAGTGACCTTGTTTCGTATTAGCGATAACGACTCAGATGGAAGCGACAGCCTTTTACTTTAATGTTCTGAGTATATGAAATAAATTGGACTAATAGCTTCCATTAAGGAAAAGCAAAACAAAATCATAATTTATTATATAATTAATTTTTTGTGTAGCCTATGACAGCATGTGGCTCAGTGGTTAAAACAACAGATTCCGAAGCAAATGTGCCCAGGTTCGAACCTTTTCCGCGAAAAATTCTAGACAATACGTGATGAGTTCCCAATAAATACGAAACCGGCATACTGGACGAATTACCTTAACTACATTTTTACAATGCTTATTTCATATTGAAAATTTTTAGGTACATAATGAACCAGGTGTTTATATCAAGTTCGCCACGTTGATTTAAATTATTCCATTAAGGTTTACGGCTTCACGTCTCTCTTATTTTATGATGACAAAACTGAGCTGGAGCCACTCCAACGAAAAAGATCACATAGGAAAAGTATTCTTATGTCCTTTATGTTGTCATGCGTATATTACGGTGAGGCCTAGTTTCATCATTTATATGATCTATTACTGAAGAATTATGACCATTTTCTCTAAAATGGATAAAGCGGAAACGGTCTTTGAAAAATTATGGCTGAACTCTATTCTACAGTCTTATGCGACAACAGTTATGACAAATATAATAATTAAACATGGTTTACTTTTAAGAGAGCGAGCATGTGTTCTTCTGATGACGATTTTTGTCAGCCGATGAACAGGATAAAGAAATTTGATGAAAGAGTAGCGAAATTGTACAAATTAAATTATGTCGAAGTCAGTAGGGAAAATCGGCAATCAATAAGGTGTAATCAGTAGTATTATTAATAAGTTGTGCAAGTTTTTCTTTGCAATTAAATGACCTGCGAATACTGATGAACTGATAGGATTTAATGAGTTTGTTTTGCATGCACACATATTTTCTGTATACTTAGTGGATTAATGCCTCCAAGTTATTGAACTTTTATTTTGCGTGTAATGCGCGTGTGAACTTTCTCATATTTAATTTTTTAGCTCCTTCGTGTAATCCCACATAAAATATTTTCCTATATAGAAACGCAACTTTGTCTGGCCTGAGGATAACAACGAGGAATTTGGTTATTGACTTCATATTACAAGTCTACTATTTTTGCATAATTATGCTTAGTAACAACTTGATTTTTTCGAATCCCGTTATCATGACAGTAGTCAATAGCTAATAATTATACATCTGGAACATCTTACTTTAATGCACGTCATTTAGCATGAATTTCCAGAGCGATTGCATACGCGGGTTTCGCATTTTACATAAATTATTGACAAAAATTTTGACAACACAATTGTGATATGAATATTGCTTATTTCACAGCTGTCCTACCAGACAGATTTTAAAAAATAAGTCAATAATACGTTTTTGTCCTCGAAAGTAAAAAAATTAATAAGGCAAAAGAAAACACATTTTGATCAATTCAAAACCATGTAAACGCCCCGGCTTCAAGTAAATGCCGTACGACGTTACAAACTCGGTTAAGGTGCTCTGAATATAGATATTGTTATGATAGGGGGGCCCTTAACAGGGCCTGGTCGTGCGTTCTCCTGAATTATTCAGAGTGTGAAGATGTCCTAGAGCCTTGGGTGGACTCTGGCTGTTGTTCCTTCTGTTGTCGCGTTGTAATCACGATGTGGAAAACTTCGTTCAGGTTCTGCAATTAATTGGCTCGTCTCGCTGGTTGTACCGCAACAAGATGAGTCACGGATGTAGCCAATTGTTGGTGAAACAAATCAAATCACCAGCGTAGGTATTGACAGCCGACAGAACGCACACGCGTAACGCAAAGCAGAATGCAAATGCGACAACTGACTTGCATGGTAAATTGCCGTGCTTAAATAGCATGCCATAGTAATATATGTCTACTTGCACACTATTGGTTAAACGGCAAGTTTCGCTTTTTTCTCATTGGTGCAACGTAAATAAAATTGAATTTAATTTACGCAATATGTCGGCCATTAATTTGTGTCGTTACAACACTTTCCTCTCTGAAAAAAAGGAAAAATAATTCCTCTCTGCGAGGCTAGATAAGAAATGTATGACAGAGTTCGAAAAGAGTTAAGCAAAAATATGATGAACCATAAATGCTGGGCTTAAATATGCTTGTTGGTTGCTTCAACAATGATATGATGCCAGGTAACCACTAGGAATTGCTACACAAATTGTTAGCTCTAGTGGTCGGTCATACCACGTGAGGCAAAATAGAGCAGTGTAAGTTTTGGGAGCCGCAGCGTGAAGATTTCGAGGTAAATCGCCTCTGAATTTGCCAGGTTTAAGTTAAAACCTAAGCAGGTTGGATCGTCGTCAATGTGTTTGTATACGACCAAAGGAGCTAGAGTGCTCGACGTTGTGGTCATGACATTTGTAGAGTGGTCTTTGTGCAATTGATGAAGTTGAGATATGCATTGAAAGTGGCCTGTACCATGATATGAAGCTGATCACTACTTAGTGTTGCTACACGAAAGCGTTAGCTCCAAGTAGCTGGTCATACCAAAATAGGCAGTGTGATGTCATGTGTGAGAAATACATTATAATGTAAAAATATATACATTAAAATCAAAGGTAACTGCATAAAAATATGTACACGAACATTGCCTCAGAGATGGCATAATACCAAAGAACTGTTCAAAAATGCTACACAATTGTTAGCTAAGAACAGCTGGTTATGCCACGTGAGACAAATACGCTAACTAGTGGTGCATGATATGTGAAAACAACAATCTGCTACTGCCAATGATGCTGATAAAATGGCGCACTGCGTCGTGGATGGCGAGAAGTTCTCGACCGAAAGTGTCGTATCTCGTTTCTACTGGTTGGAGAGTACGCGAGTAGAAACTGATAGGCTTCCGAACTTCGTCGATCTCTTGTTCCAACGTGGCTCCAATAGCGAATTCAGAAGCATCTGTCGTGAGTAGAAATGTCTTTTCAAAATCTGGATGTGTTAGCATTGTGGCATTTGCTAACGAGTTGATGGCAAGTCGAAGTAATTCCTCGTCTTCGGATGACCAAGTAATGATGGAATTCTTGCTAAGTCCTTTTCGGTTCCGCAGGTGCCTGCACAAAGGATAAAGTTGTTTTGAAAGGCCCGGAAGGAACTTGCGATAATAGTTTAGTACTCCCAGGATTTTCTGCAACTCGCTGACAGTCCTTGGTGACTTGATATTCTTGATTGAATTCGTCTTTGACGGCAACGGTTGAATACCTTGGGCCGTGATACGATGCCCTAAGAAGTCCACGGATGTAGTTGCAATCTGCGTCTTGTCACAGTTGATCTTGAGTCCGTGGTTGGATAAGCGTGAGAGGACATTTCGTAGATGTTTCGCATGAGATTCTAGATCTGGACTGAATACCATAATGTCATCGAGATATGACATACAATAAGCAGAGTCGTCGCGAAGTATGTTGTCTATGAATCTTTGAAATGTCTGAGTAGCACACTTAAGTCCAAAAGGCATGTAAAGATATTCAAAAAGGCCAAATGGAGTGATGACTGCAGTTTTCTCGATATCCTCTGGTGCTACCGGTATGTGATGGTACGCTTGTCTGAGGTCAATCACTGAGAAGAAATTGCTGCCGTTGAGTTTTTCAAGTAAAGTGTTGATATTTGGAATAGGATATGCATCAGATTTTGTCACTGAATTTAGCTTACGGTAGTCTCCGCAGGCTCTGTACGATCCGTTTGATTTAGAGACTAAGTGCAGTGGTGACGCCCATGAACTTTTCGATGGTCTGATGATTCCCTCTTCCAAAAGCCTTGAGAATTCTTCTTGGGCAGCTTTCAGCTTAGCAAGGGCCAGTGGTCGCTTCTTGAGTGCAATAGGTTGTCCTTCTGTGACGATATGGTGCATCGTGTTGGAGACTCGTAGCTCTGACTTGTTAAGATCGAAAAGCGATTTGTATTTTTGAAGAGCTGCTGATATCTCTGCTGAATGATGCACTGGGGTTGGCTGAATGACCTGTAACTCCAAACGCTCGGAGGCAAGTGTCCAAAAGCTTTGCTCAAGTCCGGTGGAGGGGTCGATGATCTTTTGATTGGCAAGATCAACAATGAGCCGAAATTTCAGAAGGAAATCAAGGCCTATTATATTATGTGAGACCTTGGCAATGATGAAGTTGTGGGAAAATTCACGTCGTAGACCTATGTTGAGTGTGCGGTACCGGCAGCCATAAGTTGGTATGGGCTCGCCTGTAGCTGTTGCGAGAAGAACGCCTAGCGACATCTCGGCCATTGAATCACCCTTGAGAACTGAGACTGCTGCACCTGTGTCTACGATGAACTCTTCGCCAGTTTTGAAATCAAGAAGGTGCAGAAGCTCGTTGGGCTGTTTGGCCGGGTCATGCAAACAAGTAGGCTGGTGATTGCGACCGGCGTTGTCCGTTTGGTTCTCTATGTGAAAAATTCGGCGTGGACGAAAAGAGTCGACAGGGATGTCGGATTGTAGTTGGCTTCTTCCCTGTGGCGCCGTTGATGCCGTTGATGCGCAGAAAGTACGGTCTTCTACTTCCTGCGCCAGACGTTTCCCGATACTGATGCACCCTTGTGCCTGTGGTCTGTTGTCCTTTCCGTCAGCTGTGGAAATTGGCACTCATTCGGAAATTCTTCGGAACGACAAAGACAGACTTGGCATGAATAAAAAACTTCTGGTGGTTATAACACCAGTTCTTTGGGGCATACTTATTAAAGGATTGCGGGGATCTCGATCGCCGCCTACCGTTATAATTGGGCTTAGGAACGAATTTGGGTCGAGCATTCACTTGATTTAGCTCGGATTTGGTAATGGCCAATCCTTCTAGAACTTTAGCCATGTTCGCCACTGTCCTCTCTAAAGAGGAGAGCCTATCATCTTGCGGGGGTGAAGAAAAGGATGATGGATTCACTTCCAAAACCCTATATTCTAACTCACATCTCTCAGATAAGTCATCTATAGAGAGAGTGTTGGGAAGCTGTCTGGCAAAGAGTTTTAATGTTTGTGGAAGATTGTTAATAAAAACAACCTTAGCCTCATGGTCAGAAATGTTGGTTTTATACCAACGTTTCCGTAATTCCCTCAATATTTCGATGGGGCCAAGGTTTGGCATGTCTAACTGCGCATATTTGTTTATTATCTGCTCAGTCTCTGTGGGCCCAAGCAAGGATTCTACTTCGTTTTGTAGGCCCAAAATGGGATTAGGTAGCTTCCTAATGGCCTCAAGCTTAGGATAAATCCGTCGCTGCAATTCAGAAGGTAGTTTAGCAAAAACCTTCGACAGTTTTTGATGACTGTCATAATCAGGAAACGGGGAGAAAGCGGAGTCTACGCGCATAAAGAATAGTTCACTATCTCCATCCCAAACAGGAACATCAATATCTAAAATTGGACCTGACATTCTAACAATCTTACGGGATCTTAAAAGCATAAATTTATAAGCAATATGAAAATATATAAATATACTTTAACGAAACGCTTACCCACAAACAGCTTCCACAGTTGAATGAGCGCAGAACAAAAGCACGTCACAGTAACTGCTTCCAAAATTGAAATACCGCAATTGAGCCTGTCGAGTACGTACGGTGCCGTTTTGTACGTAGGAAAGATGAACAGAGGCCCCGTTGGCCTTTGATGCCAATGTATTATTATTATATCCCAAAAAAATTCAACACAAATCCACGAATATATACCCAACAAAATTCCCAGAAGACCACGATTAGGGTAAAGAAAACGCAAATGTTAATCTATTTTTATCCCAAATAAATGAAAAAGGAAGTCAATTTTATTTATACCAAAAAAATCAGAACAATAATCAATATCCTGGCGCGGTCGCCAATTTGTAAACGCCCCGGCTTCAAGTAAATGCCGTACGACGTTACAAACTCGGTTAAGGTGCCCTGAATATAGATATTGTTATGATAGGGGGGCCCTTAACAGGGCCTGGTCGTGCGTTCTCCTGAATTATTCAGAGTGTGAAGATGTCCTAGAGCCTTGGGTGGACTCTGGCTGTTGTTCCTTCTGTTGTCGAGTTGTAATCACGATGTGGAAAACTTCGTTCAGGTTCTGCAATTAATTGGCTCGTCTCGCTGGTTGTACCGCAACAAGATGAGTCACGGATGTAGCCAATTGTTGGTGAAACAAATCAAATCACCAGCGTAGGTATTGACAGCCGACAGAACGCACACGCGTAACGCAAAGCAGAATGCAAATGCGACAACTGACTTGCATGGTAAATTGCCGTGCTTAAATAGCATGCCATAGTAATATATGTCTACTTGCACACTATTGGTTAAACGGCAAGTTTCGCTTTTTTCTCATTGGTGCAACGTAAATAAAATTGAATTTAATTTACGCAATATGTCGGCCATTAATTTGTGTCGTTACAAACAAAATGCGAATTTTATCACAGATTGGCGCCAATATTTTAGTGAGCGAAATCAGTTTATGCTGCATAAAGTCACCACATAGCCTAATTCGTTGCTAATAGGCATCGCTTTGAAACTCGATAATAAATGTTGTTTATAACATTTGGTTAAGGTAAAAAATGAAATATGGTACTTCTTTACTTTGCTTACTCAAATGAAATTTACAAATAAAATATTATTTCACTTAGCTATTTAAAATTTAATCAAGCACGCCGAACAGAAAAAAACATCTATCAAATGTTTTATGTAATGAGACAACAAATAGGCAAACCAACTAATTAAATCATGGTTTCGAGCGTAAAATGAACCTAAGTTTTATTCTATATATTTATTTGGTTGTCAGTATAAACGAAGTATTGTATAATATAGAAATGACAGTTCATCACATAGACTGGTTTCGTCCTTATTGGGAACTCATTAAGTACTGTTCAGAATTTGTTACGTACAGGGCTCTTATCTGGAAACGTCTGCTCCGGAGTTTGTGATTCTAAACACTGAACAGTCCTGCTGCAAACAAAATACCATTTCCGTTTATATCCAAACTAATGTAATTTGATTAGACTTTCCTTTAATTGGAGTCTATATTTTCTTCCTTCATATCTTAAATTCCAACTAGTCACTACAAATGTGAGCGTATAACAGACACCACGCTGCCTGGAGAAGTGTTATAAATAATGTTTATATAGTTACTTAATCAAACGTTGCGCCGACCGGTGATAGCATTTAATTAAATCATATTTGCAATCTTCATATAAATACCAATTCCAATGTACATATTTGGCAGTAAAAACAAAGAATTAAATAATGTAGAAAAGCAGTTCATACAGTAGACCGGTGTCGTTCTTATTAAGAAATCTTCAAATACTGTCTAGAAATTGTCAAGGTCAGGGCTCAAACACGGGCACAGAATAAAGAAACATATAAAATAGCAACGTACGTACACAAATGCAAGTTCGTGGAGATCATTTGGCGAAATCGGCAATCAATAAATTAAATCAATAGTAATAGCAATCATCTTTGCAAAATTTTATTCGCAATGAAATGACCCGTGAATACCGATAAACTGATAGGATTCAACGAGTTTGTCTTGCATGCACACATTTCCTGGGTAATTATTGGATTGATGCCTCCATGTTTTTGAACTTTTATTTCGCGTGTGTTTGCCACATTAAACTATACGTAATTTTGTATATGATTTGCATAATCATATCTATATATATATATATATATATATATATATATATATATATATATATATCGATTTACTCTAAAGAGACGAAAATTTGGCTGGTGTGATGAAAGCAACGAGGAATTTTCAAATTAGCTTCATATTACAAGTCTACTATTTCCGTATAATTATTTCATTTAACATTGTAGCTTTTTAGATTCTTCTTATAGTGATAAAATTCATTAAGAATTAATTTATATATCAGCAACAATTTACTTTAATACACGTAGTGCAGCATATACACCCAATGCGTTTGAATACGGAGGATCCGCGTTTTGTATAAAACGCTGAAAAGAATTTTGACATAACTACTGGGATACAGATATTGTTTTTTTCGCTGTTGTCCTAGAAAAAAGTTTAAAATATAAATCAATAAATTGCTTCTGATTTCAAGCTTGATCAAACTTATTAAGGCAAATAAATCTCAAACAAATTGGGATTTTTAGCACTGATTGGGGCCTTTCTTGTATCTGTCAAAATCAGTTCATGTCGAATAAATTCACCATATGCTTAATTCTTTATTAATATGCATTGAATTAGAATTTGAAACACCAATCTTATTTATAACACGTTGTAAACGCAAATACGAGAAAATGTTACTCCTTTCATTTTCTTAATCAATGGAAGAATCTATGCAGTATATTGCTTTATTTCGTTATTTAAAAATAATCAAGCATGCCGAAATGAAGAAACACGTTACCAGTCTTGTGAAAACAGACAACTTACTGTCTCTTTGACGTACTTGTGTGTCTTCCTTATTCATCATTATATAAAGACGGGAATCAGACTGAAGGAGCCCAATCAATAGTATGTAAGTGGCTCGAAAGCGTATATTCTGACCTCACCTCTTGCAGCCATTAGCTTAATTTATTTTGTTTAAAAGTAATTGGGCACAGTCAAATAGCTAAAATGATCGAATGCTGACTTAAAAATAACTAAATAACCATTTAATTGCTTGATTAAATCGTATATTATGATGATTCAGATTGAAAATCAGCTCAAAGCTGGATCTGGTTGTGTCAATAACTGTCGACTGGCATTTTTTTAGAAACGTTAGTTTTACAATTCGACGCGTACAAAACAAGTGTCTCAAAGTTATTTGAAACAACGAGCTATTAATTGCTAACGACTAAAAGGTGATTAGTTTAAATATATATATATATATATATATATATATATATATATATATATATATAAATATATATATATATATATAAATATATATATATATATATATATATATATATATATATATATATATATATATATATATATATATATGTGTGTGTGTTTTGCTTGATTAAGATATGAATTATATCATTTATGAATACTTTAACGTGTTGTGAGTTATAATGGTATAAACTGAAGTTTTGACCGTTAAGATTCACATTTTACAATGGAAGTGCAACTGCTCAACATAGATTAGACTACAGTAAATGCATTCTCTGTTAACCCAAAGTTAATTATGGTGCCAAATTTGGATCTGTTAATACCTGTTTCAAACGTGGTCCAGCTCAGAGACTTTAGCCGGAGCCTGAGTAGAGTCTACATAAGCGAATTCGCTAATTTAAATGTGAGAAATGCTTTACAAATCTGCGGTCTAATTTAAAAAATACAGAGAAATATGTAACTTCAAATTGTTTGAATATGTGAGCATCTGAATTGTGTTAACTTCATTGGTAAGAATTTAGACAGTATAAATGAGATTCGCACAATTTCGCCTTTCGTGTGGCATTATAGAACTATATTTTAAATTCTGTCTGTTCAAAAGGAGTATCCCAAAGTAGGCTGAATTAGTTTGAACCAGATTTATTCGTTTTCTGCACACTGACGTGATTATCAATAAAAAATAAACGTGTCGATTACTCAGACGGCGGGGTTGCTCAGTGGTTAGAGCACCAGATTCGGAAGCAGACGTGCCCAGGTTTGGACTCTGTCACCGGCAAATTCTGGCCAGTATATGTTGTGTTCCCAATAAGGACGAAACCGGTCTACTAGATAAATTGCCTATTCTACACTATACAATTCTTAGTCTATACTGACATATGTAAGTAATTAATGGGTCAGGTGCCTATATCAAGATCGCAAACCTGATTATAATAATTGTTAACACCGCCAGCGCAATCAACGTTCGTTTAATTAAATAAATGTGTCTGTTTGTGCAACTGACAATAGTATTACAAATTTTGCGACTGACTCAATAAAATATGACGTTCGGTTATATACCTATTAAGCAAAACCTATGCATATAAGTGTTTTAAAATAGTTATAGGGCGGAATGTAGTTTGTTGGGCGTTTATCATAAAATAATCCATGATTATGCGGGTGATTGTAACAATTAATTAAATCAAGTTTGTGATCTTGAAGAAACCACTAATCTCATTGAATTTAACCAGTCGTCGAACAACACAGCTAATCTACCGGTAGTTGCATACACTGACAAGTTTCGACATTCTATTAGCCTCAGCAGAATACGACAGCAAACTGACCTTGAGGATGAAACCGCATTGCATATATACATCGTAAGCAAAATTGAATATGTGGCTCTCACCTCTAGTTGTCTCGCATAAATTGTACTTGACTGAAAACGTCGGCTGCGCAATTTCTATGCAGTCGCAGACGTAAAAGTTTGCAGCTTTTGCCACACACACACAAACACACACACACACACACATATATATATATATATATATATATATATATATATATATATATATATATATAAGTAATACGATTTAACAGTCATTAATAGCGCGGGAGGTGGACACGATTTTTAAATGAAGTTTTCGAGCATGAAGTAAACATCAATCCCATTGTGTTTAAACACTAATAATTTAATTGCATTAATAGTTTAATTACATGCATTTTGTTCTTAAATAATAGATCTCAATCGGATCAGTGTAACCTTTGCTGAAAGTAAATCCGAATAAACTGCACCTATACGAGAGCTTTGGAAAAATCTTATTTAGGGTATTTAACTGCAAATAAAATGTAGTTCGCCGCTTGCGTGGTTCAGTGAATGAGTTTCAAGATATTAAAGCTTGTATGTTTTGGTTCGAGCTCTTCTCGCGTCAATTGGAGCATGTAATTTACGGTCTACATGATGAATAGTATTTGTTATATAATTTTGTTTTGTTATACGTCCATAACACTTTTTATATATATATATATATATATATATATATATATATATATATATATATATATATATATATATATATATATACATAAAACAACAAGCACCTGACCTTAATATTCAAAAGTTTCATCAACATGATATTCTTATCGACTGGCCAAGAATAACAAAATTCAACAACAATCTACTAGTATCCAGCCAAGAACAAACAGGCCCTCGACTAGAATCAACAAACATACAATCGGATTGGCAACAAACTGAAGTGTAAATAACAGAGGCGCATACGATGACAGAAGTCTCCAAACAATGTGAGCGTTTAACACTGCAATCCACACTGGCGGTGTTACCATGTGGAAACGACAACTTTGCGCAACAAGGTGAGAAACGATCAACTACACTGGGAAAAATAGCACTCGTACATGTAACAGCGAACAATACGCACAAATGGTTAATTCTCAAGCCATCAAAATAATAATGACCAGATCTCAGACATAACTTTGCAATACTGCGAGAATGACCTTTACATGCAAACACGCACACACACACAAACACAAACGCATACACATTTACCAACCAGCCAAAACAAGAAACAGAAGTAAAAGCGAGTCAGATTTTTTACCACTAGCATAATCAATTGAAAACCCAAAATGTATATATATATATGTATGATTGTATAGCGATGATTAGTATTCATAAAATAAATGACCTTTATCTACTTTGTTATTAATGTGTTTATTCTTCCCAATTAGAAATATACTGCGTAATATTAAAAAGCATGGACATTATAAAGATTATCAAAGAGCGGGATCAGCATTTTACCCGTAAGGAACTAAACACTTATATTGCAGCCAACTGTACGTGTGCCAAACTTCTAGAAAGAATTAAGTTCTTCAAATCGTGTTTAGAATCAGATGTTGTGCCAAAACGATTCCTCAAGCAGTGCAGAAGAAATAACCAAAAACCGACGAATATATATATATATATATATATATATATATATATATATATATATATATATAAATTTGCAATCGACTACAGTGTATTCAAAACCATTAGAATTATGAGCCACATACATAATTTACCTTCCTATCAATACACATAGTAAATTGATCCAGTAATCAATAAACAAAAAACCGTGTGAGATTATATTTTCCGTTCATGCCGGCTTTGGTTTATCATTCTGGTCATATTTAATCTTATTTGTCACTAGGCGAGCAACACCTAATACAAAATTGTATATATATTAGTCATCTACAACAAACAGTATTGAACTCTTTTATATTTAATTAAATGGTGTCATGATTAATGCGAAAATTGATAACTGATATCAATCAAGGCCAGAGTGTATGGATTTGCTGGAGTAATAGATGTTCAGAAGTAGTTGTAATTCTCGGTATATATATATGAAAGCTTTATATATGTAAAAAAGTAAAAGTTGATTTATTTTTATATGAGGAGTTAGTGGATCTCCAATAATTTATTTAACCTTCACAATAGTGAATTGTCTTTGAAGTCGCATTATGGAAAATTTTATATGAAGTAAGATCAACAACTGCTGGTTTTGACATTCGTATAGGAGAATGTAACGTCAAATTTTTACACCTTCCCCACCCATATATTTTGTGAGGGTAGGGCGTAATGCCGACTCCTCCCGATGAGTTATCATTAAGCGCGGCACGAATATCCGTATGAAATTACACCTTCCGTTCAGGCTGAATTCGGTTTATGCTTCTGGTCCTATTTGATCAAATCTGTTACTTGGTGCGCCACGCTTAATACACATCTACAATTTTTTGATCCTCGTTCGTCAGTTTTCAATAATGTATTGGTGATTAAAATAGATGTTAGTAACAAGGAATTTGTGTTAATCTCAAGCTCGTGCTCACAGCCTGAATTTAAAGAATTGTTATCACCACCCGCGTAATCAATTTTTGTTTAATCCTGAAGCTCCAAACAAAATGTCCGTGGCGGTTCCCGAATTTCCCTACCAATATCGGCGTCCTCGTTGCCAAGTTTGAAACTAAAACATTGAAGTCAAATGAACATATTTTTAAATTTTCTTACGTTACCGAAATATCTTATATTATTTATTCATATTGATGTTTATCAGCCTTTCATAGTCATCATCGCAGCACTTTATATTAGACTTTTACGAGTAACGAATTGCAATAAACTTCAAAATATATTTCGGTAAAGTAATCAATGACTCTCTTTGAGAGTTGACCTGAAATTCGCTTACGTGAATAGAACGTGTCTGAATACGTTTTGTATTTGTTTAATATAAACCTTGGTTAGATTAATTCTAGAGTTTCGCGTAACATCAATAGTTGCAAAATTCTTGTATTCCAGCTTTGCAACCAACAATAATTTTGTCCATTAGTGAAACAGTTTGAAATTGCAAATAAGTATAGATAGATCAACGGAAGAAAAAATATGGTACACATATTTTTTGGCAGTTTGAGCTGAAGTTAGAACATTATCAACCAAGTAAATGATAAAACAAGAAATTAAGTAAAACATTATGTCGTTATTCTTTCCCGTATCTGTCAATTATACTTATTAGAAATTGTACTTTTATGAAGAAATATCCGTTGCACTTCTAGAGGCAAAATAAGAACATTAAAATCGCAAACATAACTAGGGACTTTTACTATTTTAAAATTGTTTCGTAATAATTATCCGATCGACTTCGCTACATTCTGCACGGATAGATACGTCGTTCGACAGTTTGCTCCGCTTTTCCCTTTTAAATTGGCCTGTCAATTATAAATTGTATGTCTCTTTCATCTGGATATTATACATTCGTGTGATTTTCGTCGGTGACAGTTACGCACTTCACCTAGTCGTTGAAGTACGGGTGTTATTGGTGTCTTTGCCGGGTGCGTTTCGTTGTCAGCATCCATTCTGGAGAAGTTTCACACTGTTACCGATTAACAAACACACAAGACAAGCAAAACCTTTTTGTGCCAAATGGAACTGATTTAAACAGACATTCTAGAACCACCCACGAAGCGATTGCCTATAACGTAAATGTCATTTGCATTGTGACTCCACATAAATTACACCAACATATGGGCTCATATTCTACAATTGAACAGTAGGTAAATGTCAAATGTTAGGAACTGGCAAGTAAAACTAGCTTCTGTTTAAAAAGACATAACTTTATACATACGCTACCTATACGTTTATTTAACTGGAGAAAATAACATTAGTTTGTTGCCTGTTGTAATTCAGCTAATTTGAACTAAATAATCCTTATAATCATATGCGTAACTAATCGTTGTGTAAGAAGATAATTTATCCCAATTAGGCGAAAGAAAGTAGTTTTTGCTGTTTGTGATGGCGTGGAAATTATTAGACTGAAATAAAACCTATTTATTGTGACATTCATGCTCCATCCTGTTGTTTTCCGAGCTATATTTAAACAACGTACCTCATGCCTTAATTAAAATTGCATAAATGTAAATTCTTTGCCACCACAAAATTTATAATATACGGTGAGAGGGAGAGAGAAAGATAGAGAGACATCTATATGCCAATACTGAATCGAAGTAAATTGCTAACATCTGATTATAAATATGCTGAATGTAGAAACAAAAATTTTTTATTAAGATAGAAAATTCTATACACACTGTCCGCCGGATTCGTCCTTATTTGTCACTCATCAAGTACATGCCAGAATCAACGTTGCTGGTATTTAGACCATGGCGCATTTGCTGCGAAATATTTCAAATTAACGACATGTACGCGAGGCCCCATATTATTACGCTATGAAATTATTGTTGAATTTACTATCATCCAGGAA
Source organism: Eudiplozoon nipponicum (assembly GCA_029291075.1). NCBI lineage: Eukaryota > Metazoa > Platyhelminthes > Monogenea > Mazocraeidea > Diplozoidae > Eudiplozoon > Eudiplozoon nipponicum. The sequence continues at coordinate 66,031 of JAQBSW010002797.1, forward strand.
AGACCAAACAGGCACTTGACTAGAATCAACAAATATTCTATCGGATTGGCAACAAACTGAAAAGGAAATAACAGTGGCGCATACGGTAACAGAAGATTCCAAACAATATGAGCGCTCAACTCTGCAATCCACACTAAAATGTGCAGGACAAAAATTTGCGCAACAATATGAAACGATAAACTACACTGGGAAAAATAGCACGCTTACATGTACCAGCGAACAATGCGCACAAATGGTTAATTCTCAAGCCATCAAAACAATATATATATATATATATATATATATATATATATATATATAATAAGTATAATTGCCTCAATTTGAATTTATATATTGTACTTAATGGGAACTCGTCCGAATTTGACGCGGATGAAGGAAGAATCGGAGTACATAGTGTTGTCATCTGAAAGTCTATCCACTGCGTCACTCAAGCCGAATATTTGACTTAATTATAATTCTTATAAAAACATTATTTTTTAGTTAGCCTACCTCTTAGGTGGAACTTTTTTAAATCTCTTAAAATTTAATGTTCTATATAGCCACCCACGATCTATCCTTATACAAATGAATCGACACCACATGGAGAGGCTACATTAAAGGCCAAGATTAATGTCATCAATATTAGCTAATCGTTGCATCAGGAAACAGAGCCAATTTATCCATTAGACGGGTTTCGTCGCCATAAAGATATCGTCATTAATTTTTCGGACGGTGCTCGAATTGGGGAACATTTGCTTTTGTGTCTTGTGCTCCAACAACGTGCTCCGGTTCGAGTACCATTTGTAACATTTAGTGAGGAGTAATTGACTAGTTTACAATATGGACGGAAAGGTCTACTGGATGAATTGCTTTTGCTATGCAATTTTCGGTTTACACTAACAGTATTAACAAGTAAACACACACACACACACATATATATATATATATATATATATAATATCAGGGACCACTGGTGTAGATCGAACCAATAGGAATTTGATTCAGAAGCATACTTGTTATCATTACTCCAACGAATCTTCGCATAGCCATAATTTTTGTTTTTACTTCAAATGTTTTTCCCTGTTTTACATAATTTGTAAACGAAAGCCTATATTTATTCAAATTATTTTAAAACTGCCATTATTTCCATGGGAAATTTATGCATAACTTCTATTCTACGTGGGAAAACGAAGGTTGTCATCAATTTAGTGATTTATTTTACGTGTAGCATAGAAAATATTCTTCGCATGTTCTCTGACGTAGCAGAAGACATTAGCTAGTTAAATGAAATAAATCTGTATCTTACATTCGGTAAATAAATAAATTTTGGTCCAAAAGCGTTAGCAATAAAAATTTTACGTTTTTTTCAATTTATTTTCATTGATATTTTTGATATTTTTATTCTGTGCATGTTTAAAAGTTACAATTTAAATTGCATAAGATAGTTTGTGTGAAGGTCCGGATTGTTGAGAAATTACTAAGCCGGAATTGTGATTTGCAGTGTCATCAGGCTGTCATTGAACCTCTAGTTGTTTAAGCCAATTACGTACGTATATTTCAATCAAGCTTGTGGAATTAATTTTGTTTAATCCCATTGTATTCAACCATTTGCACAGTGTCGCAAATTATATTACGTCATTGAGATTGCAACGTGACCCTCAAGTCTAGTTTTATTGCATAAGATATGCTTTTAAACGTTCACTTACCTTCGTAGATAAAATTAAATTTCATTTACATACACTGATGCTGATAATGCATTCGGAACACCGCCGAACAGTGAATCGGCTAACGTCTTTTAATGAAGTTTGCAAGCTTGAATTAAAAAACAAGCCCATTGTATTTAACCCGTTGTCGAACAACTTAACGAACCTACCGCCAGTCGCATGAGATAGCGCGTTTTAACCTTCCACGAACAACATCAGATTACGACGACAAACAGACTAGCGAGGATCAAACAGCATTGCATATATCAATCCCACTGTATTTAACCTAACATCGAACAAAATAACAAAACTAACACCAGTCGCAACGCACTGACGCTTTGAGACTGGAGGTAGTTTAAATGCAATTGGATTGGTGTTTTCTTCAAGCTCGCAAACTTGGTTTAAAAAATTGCTACCACCACCCACTGTTTAATAGCATTGCGTATATATGGAATGCAAAATTAGATATACGGCTCTCACACCTGGTAGCCCCGCATACATTATACATGACTGGAAATGACGGCTTCACAATTTCTATGCAGTCATGACCATTAACTCTTGCAGCTTTCGCTCTTTCCAGTTGAACGAGTATGCTAATCTAGACAATTAGAGCTTAAATATTTTTCCATTTCTCAATCTCATTGTGGACACAAATGCTCCTATATCTGAGTAAATACCGATTTATAATCAAGCAATTTATATAATTTTCTGGCCCATATTTCGCGCAACAGGGTTTCTACAATCAATGTATTCAATTGAGCGCCGAAAATTTGAGCATCCTGTTTTGGACGTATTTATCTCGCGAATAATTTGAAATTATAAGTTCGTGGTAAATCTCGTTTAAAGTGCTCCCTTTTTACTTATTGGTAGATCTTTCAACAATAACTGACGTTTCATTGAAAAAAAACTACCGCCAGCCGCAACGCACTGACGCGTTTCGACCTTCCTTGATCATCATCAGAGTACGACGGCAAACTGACTATCGAGGATCAAACCGCAGTGAATATACATGGAAATCAAATTTAGATATGCGGCTCTCACCTCTAGCAGTCTCGCATACATTGAACTTGACTGGAAATGTCGGCTGCACAATTTCTATGCAGTCACGAACATAAACTGTTTGTAGCTTTCGCCACATATACATATATAGGCAATACAATTTAAACAATAATTGATTGCGCGGGTGGTGGTAACAATTCTTTAAATCAAGTTTGCGGCTTGAAGTAAACACCAATCCCATTGTATTTAACCAGTCATCGAACAACATAACAAAACTACCGCCAGCCGCAACGCACTGACGCGTTTCGACCTTCCATGATCATCATCAGAGTACGACGGCAAACTGACTATCGAGGATCAAACCGCATTGAATATATGGAAATCAAATTTAGATATGCGGCTCTCACCTCTAGCAGTCTCGCATACATTGAACTTGACTGGAAATGTCGGCTGCACAATTTCTATGCAGTCACGAACATAAACTGTTTGTAGCTTTCGCCACATATACATATATAAGCAATACAATTTAACAATAATTGTTTGCGCGCGTGGTGGTAACAATTCTTTAAATCAAGTTTGCGAGCTTGAAGTAAACACCAATCCCATTGTATTTAACCAGTCGTCGAACAACATAACAAAACTACCGCCAGCCGCAACGCACTGACGCGTTTCGACCTTCCATGATCATCATCAGAGTACGACGGCAAACAGACTATCGAGGATCAAACCGCATTGAATATATATGGAAATTGTGCAGCCGACATTTCCAGTCAAGTTCAATGTATGCGAGACTGCTAGAGGTGAGAGCCGCATATCTATATTTGATTTCCATATATATTCAATGCGGTTTGATCCTCGATAGTCAGTTTGCCGTCGTACTCTGATGATGATCAAGGAAGGTCGAAACGCGTCAGTGCGTTGCGGCTGGCGGTAGTTTTGTTATGTTGTTCGACGACTGGATAAATACAATGGGATTGGTGTTTACTTCAAGCTCACAAACTTGATTTAAAGAATTGTTACCACCACCCGCGCAAACAATTATTGTTAAATTGGATTGCCTATATATGTATATGTGGCGAAAGCTACAAACAATTTATGTTCGTGACTGCATAGAAATTGTGCAGCCGACATTTCCAGTCAAGTTCAATGTATGCGAGACTGCTAGAGGTGAGAGCCGCATATCTAAATTTGATTTCCATGTATATTCACTGCGGTTTTATCCTCGCTAGTCAGTTTGCCGTCGTACTCTGATGATGATCATGGAAGGTCGAAACGCGTCAGTGCGTTGCGGCTGGTGGTAGTTTTGTTATGTTGTTGTTCGGATGACTGGTAAAATACAATGGGATTGGTGTTTACTTCAAGCACGCAAACTTGATTTAAAGAATTGTTACCACCACCCGCGCAATCAATTATTGTTTAAATTGTATTGCCTATATATGTCTATGTGGCGAAAGCTGCAAACAGTTAATGTTCGTGACTGCATAGAAATTGTGCAGCCGACATTTCCAGTCAAGTTCAATGTATGCGAGACTGCTAGAGGCGAGAGCCGCATATCTAAATTTGATTTCCATATATATTCAATGCGGTTTGATCCTCGATAGTCAGTTTGCCGTCGTACTCTGATGATGATCACGGAAGGTCGAAACGCGTCAGTGCGTAGCGGCTCTCGGTAGTTTTTTTATGTTGTTCGACGACTGGTTAAATACAATGGGATTGGTGTTTACTTCAAGCTCGCAAACTTGATTTAAAGAATTGTTACCACCACCCGCGCAAACAATTATTGTTAAAAAGTTTCATTGAAATGTTTGAGTCAGGCATGTGAGTTTGCTCAATCGTCCGCACATGTACACTTAGTTAAATTGCAGTAATCTTATAACACTTTCTGGCAATTCACTAGACAAATGTATGTGTCGTTGTGTGTTTGCCGAGTTTTGAAAAGTAATCAGCTACCTATAATAAACTACACTTTCATATAATTGAAACTAAATTGATTAATGTTAATTACACTTTGCACACTTGAGATTTATTTTTGTCAAAATTTAATTTCCCAAAGTAAGTGTTTACGAATGACATTTCTGGTAAGAAATAGTGCAAGATACAGCTAATACACCGATCGCAGTCCCTTCCCACGTTAAGTATTCAAGAGGAAACAAGATAAAAAACGTCATTGAAAAAATAATTTGAAATAAATGGGAATCAGAAGAGAATTACCTTATCTGCGTTTTGATTAACACAGGCTGAATTCCTGTTGTTTTGTTTCTTCAAAAAATTTCTATAGCCTTCGGCGGCCATTTTCTTCATTTCGTTCGTTTATCACAAGTTTAAAAAAATTTTAAAAAATACGAAGCAAGTCTAATTCTGAATTTTTAAATTTCTCCATGACGGTTTTTATCACTAAAGACTTCTATACATCTAATATCATCTGCGTGCAGAAGAGGAATTAACATCGACCTTAATTTAGTTTTCTCCTTAATAACTTAAATTTTACGTTTATCTAAATCACGAAGCAAGGTGTTCATAATATTTACACAGAGGTCATACTTTATTGACATACCATACGAATTTATCTTAAACTTTATTTTAAAATGAAAACATTTAAGCATAACGCCATATTTTAAACATGATTTAAAAAATAAAATATTTGACACATGCCTCACGAGTCACTCAGTTCCTTGTGTGTATCTATTGTACAATTTTTACGGCGTTGTATCTATAATTCCATGTTAAATATTGCTTAAAAGAAAGAAAACTTGCGAAACTGGATTGATCAAAATTACTGGGTCTGCGTTTTAACTAACTCAGTTTGAATTCCAGTTTTTTTTTGATAATGAGTGGATTGAAGAAGGTGGCCGACAATTGCCAGCGAAGAATTTTGAAGAAACAAAACAACAGGAATTCATCCTGTGTAGGTCAAAACGCAGATCAGATAATATTGATTTATTCAGTTTCGCAATATTTTCATTCTTTTAATCAAAAGAAAAATTGAAAATTTTTCTACTGAAAGAATAGTTGTATTAATTTTGTAGAAAATTATACTATTTTACATAACAGATTATATAAAATTTTTGTTTCACTCCATAAAGGACCTAAGTTAATAGTTGCTGTAAGATAAAATTCATTAATGGCTGAAATTATAAGGTAAATCCAAACTTAGTTGAGTTCGTTAATTATAAATACTCCGTCATCTCTAAGTTAAATGTAATTTACATTTCGAAATATGTTGCTTCAACGAATTTTTATTCGCGCAAACTTTGGTCCACACTTTTATTTACAGATAAGTTCCAAATCGAGACTAGTTATATTTATACGGCTGTCTCATTTATCTACGATAGATAAGCTTCCCAATTTCGTCGACCTATTAAGACCACATATTGACACGCGATAAAACAACATCCAAGTTAATGACCTTTTCTTTGTGTTGCAATACGAGGTGTTTGTATCCGCTGTGTACATGATTTTTCCATATATTTCGACTTCTTGTTGCTGAAGTCTTTTTCAATGGAAAGCACACCACACACACAATTTGCCGATCAATATGTCAAGTGTAAAACTTAGTTTAAACTTCCCCATGTATAATTATTGTTAGATCTCTTATGCATAACTGGATATTTTCACTAGGTAAGTGTACGTCAAATTGGTTTGGGCATGCGTCTGCATGTGTACAGTCATCGAAATTAAATTACAGTGATTTAATAACAAATACTGACGACTTCAGCAACAATAAATATAAATATATGGAATAATCAGTTAGACAGCGGATGCAAACACCTTGTATCGCAACACAAGGAATAGGTAACTAATCTATTCCCTGTCCTGCAACATGTATCATTTAAATCCAAATAATTTTTTTATAACAAGTTCGCGAGCTTGAAAAAAAAACACCAAACATATTGTATTTAAACAGTCGTACAATATAGCAAAGCTATCGCCAGTGACACGTATCGACGCGGTTGGACCTCACATAAACATCATCAAAGCACGAAGTCTCCACCGTCCATTTGTCTCATATTCTTCAACCAAATATGTAGTGGGTGTAGCAATAGCCACCTTTGAGACCTAGAACGTACCAAGAGTCCTATCTAAGGCTAGCATGAATTCGAAATAAAGTCCTCTCAGAAGCGCATGTATTGTGATGAAGTAGTTAGCACAATAACGGAAGCAGTCTTTGAACCGCAGAACTGAACATAAAATAATAAATATTTGTATTTTTTACTAAATGGATCCACTTTATACGAGCTAAATCCTATACATATAATTGATTAAAAATAAATCATTTTTGTTAAGTTGAATGATATGGCTTCTGACGGGTTGGAAATATGAACACCTTGACTGCGGAGTTAGGGATAACTAAGTCTCGGTTGGATGACACACTAATAATAAATTCTGCGGGAATCCGCATAAACGACACAATCAATATAGGTGAAGTCAACAGTGGGCATACGGGTACCTAATAATGAGTTGTCAGTATGTACAAAATGAATTTGCACATAGTTTCTCGTTCTGGACTTATTAAAACAAATCTGTTACTAGTTTCGCAACACTGAGAAGTTGAAATATTAAGAGCAAAAATGGAAATAGTGGACGAAAGAAACTTTTGCGCAAAACATTTGCCATTAAATTAATCTATTTGCTGTCACGCACAAAAAATTATCATTTAAGCTCTATATCATTCTTATAAATAAATAAATTAAAAAATATATATGTATGTGCAAACCTATATAAAATTTGAAGTTGTAATACCGTTGTTGCGATTTTTCCCCAAGTGTATTTTTTCAGTCTTGTATATCCTCCCTTGAGATGATGATAAAGTACATGGCCTGATTCTTTAAAATTATATTCCAACAATTATATTTTGGTCAGTATTAATTTCAAGTGGAATCCGAGTCGATATTTTTCATAGTACCATTACTCAACTTTAGTTAATTTTAAATTATAATAAACATTGAAAATTACACGAATACTGTCTTGCTAATGAAATTAATTTTACAGCTTACGAAATATTTCATTTATATATATATATATATATATATATATATATATATATATATATATATATATATATATATATATATATATATATATATATATATATATATATATAGGAATGGCTTTATTTTATCTAAAACGACCGCAGACGATCCGTCTAAAGTTGAGACTAAACAAAATATTATTTAGTGAAAAATTAAAAGTGCGTGTAATGCGCAGTATTGGTGGCATAAAGGATGAGTTGCAACGTAATGAGGTATTCTGGGGTACAAATACCAAGAACGTAAGCTCCAGCACCTACAGATCAGTGACTAATAAAAAAGGGCAAAACTGATTTATTTGATTAAATGCACCTGCCTATTTATGTACAATTAAGTTTAAACTGACTTTATGTATATATACACAATCAAGTGATGTTGCGATGCTAAATTAAATATTAATCCGACATATGACATGGTGTCTATAATCAACTGAAAAATCATAAATAGCTTATGAGAAATTAAGATCGAAAACGGTAACAAGGAAGGTGCCAGTAAAGAAAGGACTGCTCAAATTTATACCATTATATTGAAATATTCATATCAATAGCTGTAATAATTGAGCGAAGGATAAATTACAATACTGTAACTTAAATGCCTCTGACTAAAACTCCAACCACAGAAATTCTCTTAGCTTCAGGGTTATAGCCCAATAAGACTATATATATATATATATATATATATATATATATATATATATATATATATATATATATATATATATATATATATATAATATTATTTGATTTGGCATGGTTTGCACTATCTTATAAAGGCAACATTGTATGCCTATCAAGATATAGTTATTTATATTAAAATAGCGTGGTCTGATTATGTTTATAGTGTCTGTAAAATTTGATCAAAAGATAAAATATAAAATGTCGATCGTTTATATTTTCACAGGACTTTCACCACGTTCTTCTCAGAATAGCCGTGGTCATGATCCAAACTATGGGCCATTTACTTTATTTTTTCGCAACTAACCCACTAGGCTGTTGAAGAAGCGCAGTGAAAACAATTTTCAGTTTTAAACGAAATAATGTTTGCTAAATTCTTCTGTTAGGTAGAGACTAATCGGCAATTATTTCGATACCAGTTGGCCCAGTTGCTATTACAAGAAAAACACAATTCCAGCTAGACATGTGATATTGAATTAAACTCTACTAACATCGTAAAATGATGTGTAAGTTGTTGATGGAATCACAGGCCAAAACATAAGTTAACCAATAACTGAAAATTGCATACATTGCGCAGCTTGAATGCTATATTTGATGAGATGTGTGATTCTGAAACAAAAGCACTCTAGTTTAACTTCAGGCCGCGGCACTTAAAAAAGGTTCTTGATGAGTGCTCAATAAGGACGAAATCGGTCTATATAATGCATTGTATTTGCTATACAAATAAGGTTTTTCACAGCGGCAGGTTGGCTCAGTGGGAAGAGCAACATATTCCGAATTGGACGCGCTGAAATTCGAGCCCTTTCCGCGGAAAATTCTAGACAGTAGTTGAAGAGTTCCCAATAAGGAGGAAACTGATGTACTGGATGAATTTCCTTTCTTTTACTATAAACTGCTTAGTTTATAATGACAAATGTATGCACATAATGGGGCAGGTGTTTATTTCAATATCGCAACCTTGATTAAAATATGTGTTATCGCCGTACTCACAACCAATGTTCATTTAGTAATGTAAATGTATGAGCTACTATATTTTAAATTAAATTTTGATATATTTAAGAATCCTTGCACAAAAATTTGTGGCAAGACTGGCAATTCAACGGATTTTTAAAAGTTACCCCTTTAAACGAATGTGGTATAATAATAATAATAATAATAATAATAATAATAATAATAATAATAATAATAATAATAATAATAATAATAATAATAATAATAATAATAATAATAATAATAATAATAATAATGTATATAATAATAATAATAATAATAATAATAATAATAATAATAATAATAATAATAATAATAATAATAATAATAATAATAATTTAATTCACAGCTTTGAAAGTCAATTTTCTTTCCGGGGTACAAAAAACGAAAGAAATTAGTATCAACATTTCTTTATGTCAAGTTTGCGAGCTTGAAACAAGAATCAATCCCATTTTATTTAACCAGTCGCTCAACATGGCAAACTTACGGTCAGTCATACACACTGAAGCGTTTCGAAATTCCGTGATAATTATCAAAGTATGACGACAAACTGACCATCGTGGATCAAACCACAACGCACACATGTTGTGCGAATGGATTAAAACAGTGGAATTGGTGTTTATTTCAAGCACGAAAACTTGACGTAAATAACTGTAATCACCCACTGTGCAATCAATTACTGTTTAAATGTATATCTTCTTAATCCTTAGTGAAAGCTGCAGAATGTTATTATTCGTGACTGTATGAAAATTGTACAGCCAAAATTTCCAGTAACGTAAAACGAAAGTGAGAATACCAAGCGTAGGAGCCATATATATATATATATATATATATATATATATATATATATATATATATATATATATATATACGTAGTTTGATCTTCGAATGATGGTTTTCCGTTATAATCTGATATAGATCACGGAAAGTCGAAATGCGTCAGTATGTGTGGTTGATTGTAGTTTTACCATGATGTGCGACTGTCCAAATACAGGGGGGTTGGTGTTTTTTCAAGTTCGAAAACTTTAATTAAAGAATTGTTTTCAAAACCACGCATTCTGTGACATTTTAGAGGCAAGTTTCAACATTTTATTGTTGCAAAAACTTTCTTGCCTCAGCTAGCAAACACGCGACTGACACGAATAATCTTAATATTATCCGGTTGAGAAAATTGCTTCGACTGACATTTCACGTTTATGGGTACTTTAAGGACATCTCATAGGCCAAATCATGCCACTTCTAAGCATTTGTGCCAATTGAATGGCCTGGGCATTTGCAGATCTAAATGGTAGAGCAATCAATGATTGCAAATTTTGTGATGAAAATTTCTAGTCAAATGTAATGTATGTAGCATTTTCTATAACTTATATATGCATAGCGGGTTGATCCACGTTAATCAGTTTGCCGTCGTGCTCTGATTGTCATCACGGAAGGTCGAAACGCATCATTACGCATAATAGATGGTAGATATTCTGCTACGTATCCGTTTAAATATAGTAATATTGGTGTTTCTCTCATGTTTGCATATGTTATTTAAAAAAAAAGCAAGTTTATTTTACGCCGACAACCAGGGACGCATTGCTGTTTCAGTAGGGTTTCGCTTGATATAAATACCAATACCAGTATAAATGCAAGTTACCCTGTATTAAAACTGACATAGCTATAACGATGTTGTTTGACCTTTGTCGTTAATATTAATTCCTTATTTTTAATATTATTCTTAGGATTATATGGCAGTGAATCGTTAGTAATTAATGACTTGTGTATTGCTTGTGCTTGATATATATATATATATATATATATATATATATATATATATATATATATATATATATATACGTATAATGACATTGGTGTTTATATGAAGCTCGCCAACTTGATTAAAATGATTGTTATCCTCGCCTGAGCAATGAAAGATGGTAAATTATATTTTAAGTCTGCCTAACGCAATTCAACCAATATGCACTGTTTAAAAATTATAGGCAGCGGTTTCTGAACTAGAGCTATTCGACGTTTCATTTATTTTGCTCAAATTTTTCTGAATATGAGCCCATTTAACTCAATTTGAACTGGCGACCTTGTTATCATTTACCAAAAATTGAGGATCAAATATTTAGCACTACTATTTGTAAAAGAAAATTCCCGTTTAAATCTGCGTATCTTAAAGCAGAGTTTTAAAGTGTTTCCATGCACGATACTAGGCCGTTAGAACCCCAGTTGTGTATAGGTCATGAATGTCGTTTAGACGCACAGGATAGTGGTCAGTTTGCCGTCGTACTCTGATGATGATCAAGGAAGGTCGAAACGCGTCAGTGCGTTGCAGCTGGCGGTAGTTTTGTTATGTTGTTCGACGACTGGTTAAATACAATGGGATTGGTGTTTACTTCAAGCTCGCAAACTTGATTTAAAGAATTGTTACCACCACCCGCGCAAACAATTATTTTTAAATAGTGACTCCAAAGTATTATGACCTAAAATTATTCCATATATGCTATAGCTCCGATTAATTTGAGCTAACATTTTCCCCATTTTTTAATCAAATAATGATAAATTCTTATTTCCGTTCAGGTAAAACGTGACAAATTACGCGAACTTTTAGTAAAAGCAAACTAGCTCGTTATCAGTGCAGAGTGTGTTGACTTGAGCAAAGCGATAATCAAACAATCGGATTTGAATTTACAACTTCTCCAAAATCCGCTATTTGACGGCAGAATTTGCTTAGTTACATTACAGCATTATAGCATGAAATTTTTTTGGCCGTTTTGTTCTTTAAAATGCCGCTATTTCTTACGTTCTAAGGCATCAGTCCAATAAATTTAGAAGGTAAGCATATGCGGAATTAAAAAAAGTGTTAGCCCAAAAAACCATCATTGATTGCGTCAATGTTGACACCAAATTTTAGAAGGCAAGTTTTCGTATTTGAGTTGAACACCAGTCCAATTGTATTAAACCTGTCACGCAACACAGGAAAATGTACGTGTCTCTGATTGCAGTTTTGCAGTTGTATCACAGAGTAAACTAAATAGAATTGAAGTTTCTCTCAAGTTCACAAACAAAATTAAAATAAAAAGTTAGTCTAATAGTTTGATTTTCGATAAAATTTTGTTAACACATATTCTATTTGGTCTATATTTTCAAATGACCATGAACACACTCTTTGACTGACTAGATTTGAGGCTCATTTTATTCTTGCATTAATGACCCTGTTTAAGGATATTGCTATTAGACATGAAATCAATCGACACAAAATTATCACGACACATAAAAATACTTTTAAAGCATTATATAGGCGCATTTTCCAATACACCTCTCCAAACTCTAGATTTAATATCAGATAAGCGCAAACTATGTTTATATATATATATATATATATATATATATATATGTATATATATATATATATATATATATATATATATATATATATATATATGTACATATGTTACTGCATATGCATAAAATTTGCTACCAGTAGCAAAGGAAAGCATGAAGCCAGCGGTTTCGTCATTATTGAGAACTCGTCATGCATATGGCAGAATTTGCCGCGATTTGATTCGAACTGCTCCACATTTTCTGCGCGGTCTTGCACTTTACCACATGCAACAACGATGCCCCAAATCACACGCCATATTCAGCTAAATACCAAATTTTGTTCTGGTTGGTCTATTCCTCAGGTGAAGCCCTTTTGGAATCTCTTTCAACCAAAGTTCTCTCTCGCCACTCGGTAAATTTCACTATACAACAGACATTATTTTATATTGGGAAGTGATATTGAATGCCATAACATATAGATTCTATATATATATATATATATATATATATATATATATAATATATTTATATATATATGTTTCTAATTAGGAAGAAAAATCGCATTATTAACAAAGTAATTAAAGGACATTTATTTCGTGAAAACTAAACATCGCTCTACAATCATTCATTTATATACATTCTGGGTTTTCAATTGATTATGCTAGTGGTAACAAATCTGACCCACTTTTAGCTCTACTTTTTTGTTTTGCCTGTTTGGTAAGAGTGTATGCGTTTGTGCTTGTGCGTGTGCCTGTTTGCATGTAAAGGTCATTCTCGCTGTATTGCCAAGTGATGTCTGAGATCTGGTCATTATTGTTTTGATGGCTTGAGAATTAACCATCTGTGCGCAATGTTCGCTGTTACATGTACGAGTGCTATTTTTTCCAGTGTATTTTATCGTTTCACCTTGTTGCGCAAATTTGTGTTTTGCACATGGTAACAGCGCCAGTTTGGATTACAGTGTTGAACGCTCATATTGTTTGATAACTTCTGTCACCGTATGCGCCTCTGTTCTTTCCTCTTCAGTTTGTTGCCAATTCGATTGTATGCTTGTTGATTCTAGTCGAGGGCCTGTTTGGTCCGGTCTGGATACTAGTAAATTGTTTTTGAATTTTGTTATTCTTGACCAGTCGATTACAATATCATGTTGATGAAACTTTTGAATATTTAGGTCAGGTGCTTGTTTTTTTATATAAAGGGCTTCATAAATAAATTATAATTTTTCTGATTTTACTTTATGTAGAATTGTGAAATTGGTCGAATTAACTGGGTGTCCCGTTGCCAATATATGATCGGAAATAGTTGATTTTTCTAACGGTGCCAAGCTTTTGTTAATCAATTTCTTTGGCAAATGTTGCTGTATTCTGTTTATCAATTGCTTCTTTGTACGTCCGATATATGTGCTACCGCACATAAAGGAGAATTTATAGACTATGAATGATTTGGAGTGAATCGGAAATTGATTCTCTGTGTGCTAAATGTCATATTAACTTTAACATTGAGAAAATTTTCTTTAGTTATTATATTTAGCCACTGTGCAATTGTTTAGGTCGAAGCATCATAAACGAAAACACTATCAAGGACTCCTTCGAACTAGCAAATGAACAGAAGAGAAAGAACATTCTACAGAATAAAACGGTCTCGCTTGATGTCTCATCCTAATTTACAAACATAACGCTTGATAAAAAAACGGAGATCTTGTGTGGCCTTCTCAAAAATGAGTTTTTTGATTTCCCTAAAGACACCAATGACATCAAAGATCTCATATTAGCATGTACAGAAAACTTGCAATTCACATTTGAAGGGATATACCCCCGCCAGATCAGTGGTGTAGCTATGGGAAGCTGCATTTTACACCTCCTGGCAGATGTATACATGTATCATCTTGAAAAAAACGAGCCTGAAATGTATATGAGCGTTCAACACTGCAATCCACACTGGCGCTGTTACCATGTGCAAAACACACACAGACACACTATCAATATATATATATATATATATTATATGAGTATATATATATATAATTCATGCTTGCGAGAACCATTGAAACACTTGAAGCTTGATTTGTCAATCAGTTTGTAGTTTATTAATGATACATGAACATTTACTGAGTTAAAGTATTTTTTATCAGATAAAAAATGGATGTTAGAGAAATCACTAAAAATTGCTTCATGATATATATTTACAAATTTGGCACAGAAGTAATCTAAACAAGTTCCTCAGCCCTAACAGATTATTCTCATTATACTATATACACACACATATATATATATATAGTATATATATATATATATATATATATAATAAGTATGGCTATGACATTGAATATCACTTCACCTGATCACACAATGACTTTTCTGCAATTAAATTTCTCGGGTGGCTAGATAGAATTACTATAATCAAGGTTACGATCTTGATATAAACACCTGACCCATTAAGTAAATACATTTGTCAGTATAAACTAAGAATTGTATAGTTTAGAAAAGGCAATGCATCCAATAGTCTGGTTTGGTCCTCATTTTGATCTTATCACGTACCGACTAGAATTTCCGCGGACAGGGCTCGAACCTGAGCACGTCTGCTTCGGAATCTGATGCTCCTACTAATGAGCCACCCTCCAAAGAGATGCCAAAAAGGCTCACCTTTAAATAGACTATATATACAATTCAATGCACTAAAACTTATAATTATGGATTGCGAGTTTTCGTAGAAGTGATTGTCGCTATAGTATATGCATAGAAATAAATAATTTTCATTGAACCCTTCCTGTGTGCAAAAACAAAAAAAAACTTTATCAGATATAAGAAACATTTCTTTCGCATTGTCTTCTCAAATATCTACTAATGAACATATCTTTATATATAAATTGGAAAGCAAAACAAGATAGAAATATGTGAACGTAGAGAGAGTGTGAAAAACTGAAACCAATCAAATTGCGTGCGTCACATCCAGTTCAAGCTCAATGCTTGTACGTGCTTCTTCTGCTTACATAAATCCGGCTGCAATTTGTTTATCCATAAGGCTTCGTATGTGGCTAGCTCCCTTTTGTTTGTGCATTTAGTAATTACTTTGAATGCTACGTCTGGAGAACATGCGTGCGATGTTTCGATGATGTGTTGCGCAATAGCAGACGTGTATTCACCATTTGATTTAAAACAGGCGTTTAAGTTGCAATGTTCTCTCATTCGAGTAATTAACCGTCTGGTCGATCGGCCTACGTAAGTTGATCGACAACTTGCGCATGTATATTGGTAAATAATATTTGATATCGACATTAAAGGCTGTTTCTCTTTGATTGCTGGTAAAGGCAAGTGTGTTACCCTAAATAACACTCGTAGTTTGGCTGCATTAAATGTGCGTGTCAATGCTGCTTCAACTTTCTTTTGTGCCATTCGGGAAACTGCATCCCCATTAAATGGGATGTTTAGGTAGACGGTTTTCTTTTCTGGCCCATAATACGTCTGTTTCTGGCTTAATTCCCCTTTTAATAATTGATTCAATTAATTGTCTGGGATAGCCATTAGACATTAAATCGTTATTTGCTTTATTATATTCAATTTATATATTTTATTCAATTATATATTATATTCAATTTATATATTATATTCAATTCAATCTGATAAAAATTTCTTTTTGTTTTTGCACATAGGAAGGGTACAATGAATTTTATTAAATCTCCGTTTCAAAGGAATAAATAATTTTATTTCGGTACAATAAATAGTTCTTTTTCGTTTTCTCTGCGAGTAGGCAACGATATTATAATGCTAAATTTAATGTACAGTGTTTGAGCGGGCGGTTATGACATTTATTTAAATCAAGGTTGTGAACTTAGTTTCTGTTCTACATTGACAAATAGTTGATTTGTATTTGGAACTATATATGTAAACAGAGACCCTACATGCTCAATCTGGAAGAAAGGCTAACCAAAAGCATAACAGTATATAAACTATTATTGCGTGTAGCGTGCGGCAGGCTGATTAAGTGGTGAGATCAACCAGCTCCAAAGCAGTTGTACTTAGATTGAAGCCCTGTGCCCAGCAAATTCATGAGTTTCAAATAAGCACGAAATCGGTCTACTGGATGGATTGTCTTATTTTCACTATGCAATGCTTAGTTTATACTGACAAAATTATGAATATAATGGGACTGGCGTTTATATCAAGATCAAAAACTTAGTTTATATATATGGTTTTGCCGCCCACACAACCAAAGTTAGCGTGATTACAATAATATTCGTATATTTCAAAAACAAATATCGGCAGAAATTTTGAACAGGCATGTTGACTAATCGTTTGCAAGCACCACCGTCGGATCCGGGACCGCGTCTGAAAATTCTTCCGCATATCGAAAAGAGGCTGGAATTACTTATATACACGTAAAAAAGTATATGTCTATATAGATAAATATATATTTATATGTCTATATATATGTTTATATATACACGCATAAATTCTATATGTATTAATATCCATATACGCATCAATATATATATATAGTATATATATATATATATATAGGAGTATATATATATATATATATATATATATATATATAAAATATGCAAAACACGTGCATATAATTTTTTTTAAATGTATGGATACCTGAACCATTATGTACATACAATTTTCACTATAAAATAAATATACTATAATGTAGAGAAGGCAATTCAACCAGTAGACCATTTTGGTCCTTATAGGGAACTCATCATGTACTGTTTAGAAGTTGCCGCAGTTAGGGCACGAATTTTGGAAATTACGTGATGAGATCCCAATATGGATGAAACTATTCTACGGGATGAATTGACTTCTATGAACTATATAACATTTAGTTTATGCTGGTAAATGTATGTACATAATAGGTCAGGTGTTCATACCAAGAACGCAACCTTGATTAAATTAACTGTCAACACCGCCAGCGCAAACAATGTACGTTTAAATGCATTGATACACGAACAAATGTAGAAAAAGATCAAACTTTGAACTGGTGGTGGTACCAATTCTTTAAATCAGGTTTGCTAACTTGAAGTAAACACCAATCAAATTCTATTGAACTAGTCGTGGAACAACAGCCAGTCGCACGCAAGAACGTGTTTCGACCTTCAATGATCATGCTCAGAGTATGACGGCAAATTGACTAGTGAGGATCAAACCGCATTGCATATATATGTAAAGCTATGTTGTTCGACGACTGGTTAAATACAATGAGATTTGTGTTTACTTCAAGCTCTGAAACTTTATTTAAAGAATTTTTACTATCGCCTGCGCAATCAATGACTATATATTAGCTAGAGTTGTTATATATATATATATATAGTATATATATATATATATATATATATAGTATATATATATATATATATATATATCGGCAGCCTTCATCAATTAGTTCAGCATCACCAATTTTACAAAACAAACTAGTGAAGCAAGCGCGATATTTCCTCTAGCCATATAATTTATATTTCAGACTGATCTTTCACCAATTAAAAAAGAATTGATTGCGCGGGTGGTGATAAAAATTCTCTAAATCAAGTTTGCGAGCTTGAAGTAAACACCAATCCCATTGTATTTAACCTGGGGTCACACAACATAACAAAACTACCGCCAGGCGCAACGCACTGACGTGTTTCGACCTTCCATGATCATTATCAGAGTACGACGGCAAACTGATTATCGAGGATGAAACCGCATTGTTTATATATGGAAATCAAATTTAGATATGCGGCTCTCACCTCTAGCAGTCTCGCATAAATTGTACGTGAGTAGAAATGTCGGCTGCGCAATTTCTATGCAGTCACGAACATTAGCTGTTTGTTGCTTTCGCCAAACATATATAGATAATATAATTAAACATTAATTGTTTCAGCGTGTGGTGGTAACATTTCTTTATTTTGTCAGTTTACCGTCGTACTCTGCGTGCGACTGATGGTAGTTTTGTTATGTTGTTCGACGACTGGTTAAATACAATGTAAATGGTGCTTACTTCAAGCTCGAAAATTTGATTTAAAGAACTGTTAGCACCACGCGCAATCAATTAATGTTTAATCGTATAGCCTTTGTATATGTGTGTGACAAAAGCTGCAAAATTTTATGCTCGTGACTGCATAGGATTTGTGCGGCCGACATTTCTAGTCAAGTACAATGTATTCGAGACTACTAAAGGGGAGAGCCGCATATCTAATTTTGATATATATGCAATTCGGTTTGATCTTCCTTAGTCAGTTTTCTGTCATACTATGCTGATGATCACGGAAGTTCGAAACGCATCGATGCGTGCGACGGGTGGTAGTTTTTTATGTAGTTCTACGACTGTTTATATACAATGGGATTTGTGATTACTTCAAGCTTTACTACTAAGTATTTCTCCTTATTATTTCTCGGTTTATGTGTTCCAATGGTCCTTTAGCTTATCTGGTTGCACTTGTTTTGTTCCTTTTTTATTTACGATATATATTGGAGAAGAAATCCTATTTTAGAACAAATTCCTTTCACCTAATATTAGCTCTCTTGTATTGGATTTTGATTTAATCATACTAATAGGTTAAGATCCAAGACAGCTACGCTAGTGTCCGTTCTGTTCAATGCTTGAAAAGTTTATTTAGTTGTAAATTATTATTTATGGATTCGCTGGAGTAAGAAGTGTTAATGAGAAATTGTATTTCTGGTTTTTTAATCTAGCGTGTTTTGAAATTCATTGTGCTGGTACCATGTTCCGATTCAACAACCATAGTGTTGGTATTCATTACAGGCTTGGTATATATTATTAATAGTGATTTGGTTTTAAAATCACAGAGTGAATGATTTAATATGATGCCAGTTCCACAACTTGTGGTACGCACATTCATATTGGAAATTTTATTAGCCAAATGTATTACATTCCTGACCAAAATATATACTGAGTAGAAGGCTTAATACCGGCTCCTACTGATAAATAGCCAGTAAGCACAAAACGAATGTGCACATGAGGTTATACCTTTCGTTCATACTGGATTTGGTTTATCCCTTTGGTCTTATTTGAAATAATTTGCTACTATGTGCGCAATACCTAATTAACAATTGCATATATATTAGTTCACCTCAAAAAAACAATATCTAATTTATTAGACTTTAAATGCATTTTACATATTTGGTTGTAAACGAATATTAACAGTTTGGACTGATTTGCATAGTTAAAGTATGAATTGCATATCTTTAGTATAAATGATACAGCATTTCATGGTTACCATATATTTATATAGGCGATAGTATGTGCAAACTTATATTTTGTAAAATTGTGCACAGTTAATATAGGAGTTACCATTAGACATTGCGTCAGATTTTAGGGGTTATTTTGATTTTCTTTGACAAAAATGAAAGAGGAAATAAAAGGCGGAAACCGGAAGGGTGGAGCGAAATATCAACAAAAAGGTTGCGCTCAGCGCAAGAAACGTTTGAAAATTTAACAACCTCTTAGAAGCATTTGCGCTGATTGATTGTCTCGTTTTTTTAAAAAAAATTAGTTATTTTGCGTCGGTATAGTTTGCTAGCATTGACCCAAATAGTTTAATCGAAATGTCTTTCTGGGAATAAATAGGTGAAACTCCATTTGTGAAAGTGTTGAAAAACTAATTTGACGCAAAGAACTATCTTTAAATACTTTAATCACATATCGGACGTTTTTATGAATAATATGATTGATTTAAAACTAAGTATCGATTTGGAAGTAGATTGTCCGCAGCTAAAATAATGGATTTAAAACGCAAACTTGTGTAGGTTAACTGGTTATCCGTGTGCTAATCAATATGGAATGATAATCAAACGTATAATCTAATGTATTTAAATTAAAATTCAAAATTTGAATGCAATGTTAAGGATTATGGTTTATTTAGTCTGCAAATAACCGCTGTGTTATATTACATCACTTAATTTAATAATAAATATTCAATCATCTTCATTGTGCATCAAATTAGACCAAACTTTATCGTACACTCCAATTTATGCAGGCACAAAATACGAAATAATAAATTTAAGGCAAGATTAATCCAGCTAATAGGCTAATCATAGGGAAATTAATTAATGTAATGCATGTATCACCTTCCATCAGGCATAAAATAACTTGCATTTTTTCTTCAATTAGGGAGCAACTCTGTTTTAGCTATCCATAGAGGAAGCACATGTGAACGACCTTAAATAAACTTGTAATTACATTTGACCTCATTAGAGCATCACAAATGAGAGCGAACCGTTGCTTTACGGTTTGCTGAAGTTATCGGCGATTTTTCAGAAACAATTGAAATGTTAAATGCAGTTAAACTCTGCAGGAAATCTGCACGGTCTAATATTAAATTTAGTAAGGCCTTAAAATGCTTACAAGAAAAACAGAAAGAAATATAAATATCACAAATAATGTGATCTATAGCAGCAGAAAAATGAATTGGCCCGAGCAGGGTCACCTTATGACATTTAGAAGTGTGAGGCCGAAAGCTTGGTGTGCAAACATTAGTAGGCGGGCGCCAAAGGCCATTAATGTCAAGTCGAGGCTGCGGCAAATATATTCAGTCTGAGGTAGGTAGTTCGCTATTTCAGAAAATACTCCGTCGTAGTCTATAATGACAAATCTATATGTAATGGTATTTTTGTTTATATCAAACTCCCAAATATAATTTAAATAATTGTTCTTTAAATCAAGTTTGCGAGCTTGAAGTAAACACCAATCCCATTGTATTTGACCAGTCGTCGAACAACATAACAAAACTACCGCCAGCCGTTGTTGTTCGACGACTGGTTAAATACAATGGGATTGGTGTTTACTTCAAGCACGCAAACTTGATTTAAAGAATTGTTACCACCACCCGCGCAATCAATTATTGTTCAATTGTATTGCTTAAATCATTTTTGTGCAGATATTAGTAGGCGGATGCCAAAGGCCATAAATGTCAAGTCGAGGCTGCGGCAAATATATTCAGTCTGAGGTAGGTAGTTTTCTATTTCAGACAATGCTCCGTCGTTGTTTATAATGACAAATCTATATGTAATGGTATTGTTGTTTATATCAAACTCCCAAATATAATTTAAATAATTGTTCTTTAAATCAAGTTTGCGAGCTTAAAGTAAACACCAATCTCATTGTATTTAACCAGTCGTCAAACAACATAACAAAACTACCGCCAGCCGTTGTTGTTCGACGACTGGTTAAATAAAATGAGATTGGTGTTTACTTCAAGCTCGCAAACTTGATTTAAAGAATTTTTACCACCACCCGCGCAATAAATTATTGTTAAATTGTATTGTTTAATTAATTTTTATCACAATGCGCGCAATCATAGTTTATTTAATTATATTATACTTCATTTCAAAACCACTTCCCCAAGTAGCGTTGGCTATTTTAAAATGGCAGATTAAGATTGGCTAGTTGTGACTATAGATTTAAATATGTGCGTAAAATGCTTCATATATAATAGTAAATTACGTGTTATATACAACAGAGTGATTCAATGGTTAGAGTCCCAAACTCCGAGGCAGACGAGCCCACGTTTGAGCCATATCTGCGGTAAATACTTGAAAGTACTTCAAGTGTTACAGATAAGGACGAAACGTGTCTTGTGGATGCATTTCTTTTGCTAACTTACGCAATGCTTACTTTATACTGCCAAATGTATATGTAATTGGGTTGGTGTTTACATTCAGATAGCAACATTTATTTGAACAAAAAAAATCTCAATTTGTCCGAATCGTAATATTTGTTTTGCATGTGAAGCTCCCGATTATTCTTTTAAAAGTTACGGTAGCAACAACTTTAGCTGTCGAAATGGGATTAAATGTGCACTGACTCACAATTGAGGACTTCAAGTTTTTCGTTTAACCTGTAGAAATTGCCCTCAAATGTTGAGTTTAATCTGTTTCTACAAAAACAGTGTGATTGTAACCTTCCTTTTGTTTCAAACTCGGAAAATCTTTTAAACGCTACCTGTCAACACTTTGACTTTGAGTTAATTCCATTGTTACAAAAAACGAGAATTTCCCTGTTGTTTTATTTTTAGCGAACAGTTATTTAACGATTAATGTTGGATAGGAGACTTGTGGTCAGAAACTATAAACACCGATGTATGTTGGGAAAAACTAACTCGCTAACTAACGCGATATCTAACAGAATTATTCACAACTGACAAATGAAGCAATAAAGACAATAGAAAACTTAATGAAATGGGTTTCACTAGTTTTCTCTCACTGACGCATCAAACGTTCTAATTACCCTAATTGGATTTGATACAAAAGGCAATTTCAGAAATTCACCCTAATTTGCAGTTTATCTGTCGGCAAAACAAGTCAACAAAGTCAAAATTTGCTCAGAATATCTGGTCGCATCTTTCATTTAAGCGAATAATCATCATAGAGATCTATTAGGTATTTTTTGTCATTCGCTAGTACATTTAAAAAGTTACTGCATTGGTAAAAATATATTACTTAGAAATAACAGTTAATGCCAAGTCTTACTTGTCTTTTTTCTACTTAATTCGCAATCCGTTCTCCATATTCTCCAGTTTCTTCTTCTACATTTTCTCTTTTATTCTTTTCTTTCCTTTCTTGTTCTTCTTTTTTCTCCTTTTTTTACTTCTTCCTTTACTTCATCTTACTGCTCAAGTTTTTCTACAAATTAGATTCTTTTACATTTTTTCGAAATATTTTTTCTCATATTTTCATTTTTCTCTACTGCTTCTATGTCCTCTACATTATTCTTTGCATTCCTTGTTTATTTTTATTTTTTCTCTTCTCGCATGTCTTTGTCTTGTTTTCCTTTTTTCGTTTACTTATTTATCAAATTCATACTCATATTTCTCTTTGCTTATTATACTTCATTCTGTGCTCTTCTTATTCACATTCCTGTTCATCTTCTGTTACGTGTTTGCCTTATTCATCTTGTCCTTTTTGAACTCCTTCTTCCTCATCAATTTTTTTTCTTAATTCCTTTTTCTTCTTATTATATTTCCATTTTTATTGGATTTATTTTTTTAATCTTCTTATTATCCTACTTCATCTTCGTCGTCATCTTTGTTTCCAATGTTTTTACATCTTGTTGTTCTTCTTTTTTCCTTCTCTTTTATCTTCTTATTAGTTTAATTAATAATAATAATAAAATAATCAAATTATAATATGTGGTATATCTTCCAAAAGTAAATAATGTCAATGATTAGGTCAGCACTTAATTATAAATTTAAATTTCACTCCATTAAATTAAATTCCATGAATTACATCAATCAAGTTAGCTATCTTGCTATAAACATCTGCCATTTTGTGTACATATTTTTAGTATAACTAATCATTGTGCAATGTAAAAAAGGCAATTTATCCAATAGATCTGTGTCTTCCTTTATATATTAAACTCGGCATTTTGTGGAACTTAGCGGGTTTTTCGATTTCTTTAATGATTAAAAATGAGATTTGTCTGAAGTTGTTAAAAATGGCATTCTATTTTTTTTTAAATTAGCTAATATAAATCCAACAGGATAGTAAAAAGTCAGCAGAAACGCAAGAAGAGATCCCATTGACGCTTGTGATTAGAACTGACTTGCAGCTCATGATAAGGTTCCGACACTAGCGATAAAAGCTACCAAAACTTGGCCAAGAAGTAAAAGACGAACGAGAGGAAATTCAACGTGACGTCTGCTTTTTATAGAAAGTTAAGTTCATAGAAATTTGTATCCATACTCATTATGTTAATTATACATGCATACTCTGTCAAGTGTACAAAATCGTTCGAGTTGGAGGTAATCTAATTGCCAACATAAAGCAATTCGGTATTACCTATTTTTCGCAAATGAAATGACATTTTTGTTGGATCGCTTTTCCGAAAATAATACCTGCATACACTTATTATTAGAATCAAACTTGCGATATTGATATAAGCACCTGACCCATTAATTGCTTACATAGGTCAGTATAAACTAAGAATTGTATGGTGTAGGAAAAGCAATTCATCCTGTAGACCGGTTTCGTCCTTATTGGGAACTCATCATGGACTGGCTAGAATTTGCCGTGGACAGGGCTCGATCCTGGGCGCGTCTGCTTCGTAATATGATGCTCTACCCAATGAGCCACCTTGCTGCACACTACACTACACCCACTTTTCAGTTATATACTAACTAATGTAACCTGGTTAGTCTATTTTTCCTTTAGGTGGAGCTCCTGTGGCATCCATTTAGACCCAAAGTTCCAACTAACCATTCCAAATCTGTCATTACTGAACAGACATTTCACCACATAAGTAGTACAACATTTATATATATATATATATATATATATATATATATATATATATATATATATATATATATAACCGGTCAGCATTTGTTAGTATAATGCTTTTTGCTCTTTGCAATTAACATGATTATAATATTAGAAGCACTGTCTTAGTGCAAACACTCTGCGATTTGAAATGAACAGTCTATTCTAAATGAAGTCCATGGAAGTGAGAGAGTGTCTTTATCAGCATGTCTTTATTTCCAATGTACCACGCATGAATATAGTTTCCTTTTAAGATTATTTCCTTCAATTTATTTAAATCAGTCAGATGCCTATTAGTGATCAAACAATTGCATCCTTCCTTTAGGTCGATTCAATTAGGCAGCAACATTGCGACATAAATGTATGCTTAAGGTGTTGTTTAAACTAATTAAATTTTAAATATTCATTATCTCCGGTGAGAATAGAGAAAAGAGCTTTAATAAAATATTCGCATAAAATTCAGTTTATTAGTTCACGGCCATTTACAAATGAGTTGTAGACATTGTTAGCAACAAATTTCCAAATAGAAAATAAAACGTCAGAAATAGAGAATATTATTATGTTAGTAAAGTTTTCCACATAGGAAATATGCCACGGTATTATGATACTAATAATGTCAATAAAATATACAGAAATTCTGATCGTTTTCATTAATTCGTAAAGATATGTATAAGAAATTCATAATTAGTAACAAGAAAAATCTGTTTCAGAAAAAAATACTATATTAAAGTATCAATTAAAGCAAAAACTGTCAATAAATTACATTAAAAAAACTATATTAAAGTATCAATTAAAGCAAAAACTGTCAATAAATTACATTATAGCATGACTTGCAGTATTGTATCACATTATAATGTATTACATTGACTTATATTAATTATGATATATAATGTAATTCATAGCACCAAACCCATGTTGAAAAATATAATTTAAGTTTACAAGATATAAGTACCGTTTCTTTCTCATTTACTCCTCAGATATCTACAAATGAATATATATATATATATATATATATATATATATATATATATATATATATATATATATATATATATATATATATATATATATATATAAGGTAACAATCAATCAATTTCGTGCGTCTCCTCCAGTTCAAGCTCAATGTCTCGAAACATGTATATATATATATATATATATATATATATATATATATATATATATATATATATATATATATATATATATTAAAGGTTAATAATATATTCCGCACATAGAGAATTATGAGGTTGGATGTCAAAGACCAATTGCGTTATCGCTCCAAATCATTCATAGTCTCCAAATTCTCACGTATGCGCGATAGAATATATATTGATGTTCGAAGAATCAATTGATCAATAGAATCTAGCAACATTTACCGCTTAAATTGATAAAAATAGGCTTGGCATCCCCAGAACAATCAGCTAATTCTGATCATATATTGGAAGCGGGGCACTCAGACAAATTGGCCAATTTCTCAACTCTACACAAAGCAAAACTAGAAAAAAAAAAATCGTGGATAGATATATATATATGTATGTATGTATGTATGTATGTAGTACATAGAGAGAGAGAGAGAGAGAGTTATAAAGCTCTTTATATAAAACAACAAGCGCACGGCCCAAACATTAAAAAGTTTCATCGACATAATATTTTAATCGAATGGTTTCGAATTACAAAATCCAACAACAATGTATTAGCATTAAAAGAAACTTGTTTCAGGAAAGGGAAAAGATTAATTGCCTTTTCCTTGTGGTGCGAAACAAGGTTTTTGCTTTCAGGCAAGTCCAAACACACACTAGACGAGTTTCAACAAACTTTCGATCAGATTGACAACCATAACAAACAATGACAGAAATTTCATCACAATATGAGCATTCAGTTAAATACTGTTTGTTGCGGAGAACTAATATATACGCAAGTATGTATTAGGTGTTGCGAACCTAATAACAAATTAGTTCAGTTATGACCAGAAGGATAAAACAAAGACAGCATGAACGGAAAGTATAATCTCGTGCACATTCGTTTCGTGCTTACTGGCGACTCATCAGTAGGAGCCGGTATTACGCCCTTTAACCACTATATATTTGGTAGAAGAATGTGGAATAATAGGACGGTACAATCTCCTAGACGTATGTGTAAACCTGCAGTAGTGAAGCTAACATCATATAAAGTCTTCGACAATGCGACTTCAACGCCAACCCACATTATATAATATATCTACCGAGTCTGAAAAGAATACTAACGCTATGGCTAGTGTTCATAACCGATACCAACATTACAGTACTGAAAATGTACATGGTACTAACATGATGGATTTCAATATATGCTACAATTCACCGAAATTGAGAATTAGAACAATTTCTTAACACCTGTTACTCCAGTAGATCCATAAACTCTGGCCTTGATAGATATCAATTATCACATTTCGCGGTAAGTATGACATCATTCAATTCAATATATAAAAGTTAAATATTGTTTGTCGCGGAGAAATTAATATATGTGCAAGTATGTATTAGGTGTCGCGAACCTAGTAACAAATTAGTTCAGTTGTGACCAGAAAGATAAACCAAAGACAGCATGAACGGAATGTATAATCTCGTGCACAAATACATAGTGGTTAAAGGGCTTAATACCGGCCCCTACTAATGAGTCACCAGTAAAAACGAAACGAATGGTTGACTCTCAATCCATCAATACAAGAATGACCAGATCTCAGATATAATTTTGCAATACAACGAAAACAGTCACCCACTGATACATACGTATATACAATTATTCATCATACAAAACAAGAAATAAAATTAAAATCTAGTCAGGATAGTTTCCACCCACTCAATCAACTGAAAACCCCGAATGTATAAAGATGAAAATTTTAGTCATGTTTAGCTCTCTCGAAATAAATGATCATTATTCACTTCAATATTAATTATTTTCTCCTAATAAGAAATATACTGTGTAATATTCGTAGGCAAAGAACAATATATATATGAAGTAATATCAATTGTGTTTTTCAGTATTGAATCATTAATTATTCAGTAAGCAGAAAACTGCAAACAATGAATGAATAAAGATAATTTTTTGTGACGCAAAATTAATGCTAGAAAAATAGTGAATTATGTGTACGGCGTATTTCTTCTGTGCATTACATCGAGTTTGGTCTGAATTCATAAATGCTTTTACGCCTTGCATAAATTTAGCTGCAGTCCTTTCTCCACAGACACTTAATTGCTGCTAACTGATTTCTAACATTGCGTTTGGTAATAATCTTAACAACTACATCTGGAGAACATACGTGTGCTATTTTATGATTGGTTACTCAATTGCAAACGTGTATTCACTTGTTGATTTTATGAAAGGGTTCAAATTACTATACTATTTTAGTTTGGATCTTGACCGCTTGGTTGGTCAGCTACGTATATAACAATACAAATAATGCACGATGTCAGCATTAATGGCTGGTTTTTTTAAATTGCCGATAAAAGCAAGCGTGTTTCCGTAGATAAATAACTACAATTAGGCAAAACATTATTGAAACACCGCACGTAAATTCTACAAATTTGGCTTTGAATATAATTACAAAAAGACATAACTGATATGAATTCGCAACATATGAAATGCCGCAGATAAATAAATTGCAATAGAATTTACGCATGAAAAAACATGTTCCAATATTAAACCTGAAAAGCATTCGATAAAAGAAAAATATTTGAAAATCTGGCATTTCGTCAGATAATATATACAAATGCATATATAACAAAATATACCTTAATATACAATAATATAATAAAACAATATAATATTAAATTAAATTAATTAATTAATTAATTAAATTACATTACTAATTGAAATTAAATTAAATTAAATTAAATTAAATTAAATTAAATTATATTATATTAAATTTAAATTAAAAATTAAATTAAATTAAATTAAATTTTAAAATTTAAATAAAATTATATATTTTTAAATTCCATGAAATTAAATTAAATTTAGTTAAAGTAAATAAATTAAATAAATCAAAATTAAATTAAATTGATTAAATTAAACTAATTTAACCTAAATGAAATTAAATTAAACTGAATTAAAGTAAATTAAATTAAACTGAATTAAAGTAAATTAAATTAAATTATATTTAATAAAACAATTAAAGGTCAACCAAATTATAAGGAATAAGTAAAATTAAATCTAAATTAATTTCATTACTTTCATTTGATTATATTTAACTAATTAAATTAAATTAAATTAAATTAAATTAAAATAAAAAATACAATAAAATCAATTAAATTAAATATATTTTGTTTTGTAATTATATTATATTATATTATATTATATTATATTATATTATATTATATTATATTATATTTATATTATATTATATTATATTATATTATATTATATTATATTATATTATATTATATTATATTATATTATATTATATATTATATTATGTTATATTATATTATATTATAT